>LKUV01000007.1:600000-848595 GCA_001414455.1 Hymenoscyphus fructigenus | reverse complement strand
ACGACCCCTGCGTACTCTCTATCAGCACGCTAGACCAATTTGGAATTGTCGGCCTTCAGACCGACGACACTTTAATACTAGCAAACCCAGGGTTTGCTACAGCTGAAGAGAAGGAATTAAAGAAAGCTGAATTTATTTCGAAACCCAGGGAGCAACTTACTAGCGAGCACCCACTTAAGTTCAATGGCGGCAAAGTCACCCTCCAACCAAACAGCTCAATACTCTTGACCCAGGAAGGCTATACCAAGAACTTAAAGCCAGTGAGCACTTCACCAATGGACCTAGTAAGCTCCCGGGGCAACGTTCGCCAGAGTGCCTCAATCAGGGACCAGTACATAGCCCAACGAGCACGTGGGGCCTACCTGGCGACAGTCTCACAACCAGAAGCTGCTTTTGACCTCTCCTTCGCTGCCCAGAAGCTTAACCCTCAAAGCCAGGACATCACACTCCTCAATAAGCGAATCCAATGGCAAATTGACAACCCCACCAGAGGCCTCCAATTTATTAAGCTGGACAAGAATACCCTCAGACTAGTCATATTCACTGACTCCTCCTTTGCTAATAACGAGGACTTCACTTCCCAAATTGGCTATGTTCTTGTACTAGCAGATAAGCCAGGGAACGCCAACATTTTGCACTGGTCCTCTGTTAAGTGCAAGAGGGTTACACGAAGCGTTTTGGCCTCTGAATTGTACGCAATGAGCGCTGGATTCGACATGGCTACATCTGTCAAGGCAACCCTGGAAGCCATCCTTGGTCTCAAAATACCCCTCATAGTTTGCACTGACTCAAAGTCACTTTATGAGTGCCTAGTCAAACTCGGGACTACCAAGGAGAAGCGTCTTATGATAGATGTAATGAGCCTACGACAAGCGTATGAGCAGCGCGAGATTAGCGAAATTAAGTGGATTGATGGCAATACTAACCCAGCGGACGCTATGACAAAATCCAAGGCTTGCCCTGCTCTGCGTAATCTGATTGATACAAACAAACTTGATATCAAGGTCACTGAATGGGTTGAACGTGGAATTGAATAGGAAATGAGGGAGATGATTAGTTGGATGGAATAGGCGCTTCCTTTCTTTACCCCTTACTGTCTTTACTGCTTTCTAGCCACTTTTAAAGTAGGCCCAGTGTCGTTACATATTCTTGGTGAATAGCACCTTCCACGACAGCTCAGTTGATCCACGTGCTTGGGCTCATGTGAGTGGCTTGCCACTCACATACTTAAGCTCACAGGATCCGACCCCTCTTTACCTTTACTCTTCATACAATAAAGATATAGGAATACAACCACTTATTGCATCACACTTTATGACTACCAAGTCATACCAACACGTCAAAAACACGATAACTCGATAATTCCTTGAATATCCCTTTTTACTCCTACTACTCCACCATAGTCAAGGCCACTAAGTCCTACTAGCCTCGCTTATCTGCAACTATTACAAACGAGCCAAACGATTATGGAATATGTTATCCGATAATCGAATAATTAAATACATATATGCGGCGTCCCTTAAAACCAATACGCGCATATATTTTAGGATATTTATAATTATCGATAAATGATCCAAACCAGCCCTAAAGCTCAGGAAACCGTGTCATTAGGAACTTCATACACACCACATCCACAAGCTCCACTGCGGGAATCTCCCAGTCAGAGAAATAAAAAAAAACTATAAAATAATCAATGAGAAAATCCAGGAAATATTTGGGCATCTGGTCTTACCTTGGTCAGGGTTGATATTTGTAACTGCTTTCACTTCCTCAATTCGTCGATCCTTTCAAAGTTGCATCTCATCATACACAAACTTCTCGTATTTTGACCAAGCCCCTTGGAAGCCCATATTTTTACTATGCAGTAGTAAATCGGGGTCCCATCTTTCAGTGTCGCTCTCAGTGTCGCCCTCATCTCCAGAAAATGTCCCAAATCGCGTATTTGTCATGACATCCTCGTAGGTTCACGAGGGCTTTTCAAACTAAACGCCGTGCTTTCCTCTGTCAATTGCACCAGTTTCTTCGATAACGATGAGGAACCGCTTGATTTTGTATCGATGAAGAAGTCCATATGTCCCCGCCTCATTGAGTTCCAGATCCACGTCTTGAATTTTCATTGCCAGGCCATGCAGAAGCTTTGGTGAGTCGTAGCTTAATTCGCCATTGGGGAAAAGGTCAGCTTCCCTGTCAGGATGGACAGGATGGGCAAAGTCCTTGGACCAAACCCATAATTGTGTCCGCATGGTCCCACCTCATCCTCACCGTCACACAATCCACAGACCCACTTGATTTCAGTAGGTAAACTTCTCCCGGCCAATTGATAAGTCATTCGTAAGTATACGGTGTCAATATCTGGATTACACCAATTGAGTCGTGTCGGATTTGGACCACCATGTGGTAGAACAATAAAGGAGCTCAAAGGAAGAGACAAAACCACGGGTCTGGCTTCTTTACAGGCATTGGAAAGATCTTTTATCTGGGAACGGCTTGTTCTTTCGTCGGAGAGAATGTGGGTTTGGGATATTCTGCATGCAAATCCCCATATCAAGCTGCTGGACGTCAATGCCGTCGAGTTCATACGTTAGCCGATTTACTTACCAGCGGATTTCCAGCGGAAGATCATTGAAACATGTAAACCGCGGGCCGATATCAAGGGCCACAGAGTTTTGAGATGAGGGAACAGCATCGTGACTGTCGGAGGCCTTGACTTTGGCCATTTTGAAATTACTGAAGTGCGATGTCCTCTAGTTTTGCTCGAGGTCAAGCGATGACAAATTCTTACTCTGGTACAGCAGCTGGGCAAGGAGACAGAGCTCATAGGTGATTGGGTCGAAGAGGACGCATGTCAGGTAGAGTTGCTTTCGAGCAGATAGAGGCCCGCGTATTCCCTTTCATATATACGATTTCTCGTCGTCGAAAACGAATCACGGGGGGCGGAGTTCTTAATACCTGGCTTGCTTTATTCGCTAAATATGGCACTTATATTACTGCTTTATAGAATTAAGTAGTAAATCTAGTAAGTCCAACTATAATATTGTGTTGCTGGAATCAAGTTAGATTAATTAAATTTATTAAATGAAGTCTAGATGTTATGAATAGTATCCCATCCAAGTTTGAAATCTACAGTTAAAGACGTACACTAAAGAGTGAGTAAAACTAGGCACTTTTTAAGGCTCAATTACTTGGAAAGTAGGTCTGTAAAGTAATGTCAACCTCATTACAGTAGGTCAGCTCGTTTAAAGTACTGCTTTCATTGAAAAGTAGAGTGAAACCGTGCACGTTTTTAACTGTCGATTTCAAACTTGGATAGGATAGTGCTTGACTAAGTAATATTTATTTAATACAAATATTTCAAAGAAAGAGAATTCTAGAGTCTTTCTCCATAACCTCAGATGCTCTTGAACATATCTGAAAAAGTACGCGGGGAATTCATGTCAAAAATCTCAACTAAACATGTTATCCTCAAAGTAACCCACACAATAAGACTGTCAAGATCATAGAGCACTTGATACACCAGAAGTATGTAAAGCCTCCAAACCTAAGAAGCTGATGGAATTGTGCTCTGGTAGCTCTTGTAAATTATGGGAGAATGAAACCCCAAACCAAACGGCCAATTATCATCTCTAGTTTTACAAATACTCGTGACTCATTCCTGCGTGTTTCTCTAGAAAAATAAGTCCCCTCTCACTTTGAGAAAGTGGTGCATCGATACGTTAACTCCGCTTGTGTAAACCAACCATCCGAAAAATAGCAAAACCTAGAAAAGGAACAATTGAAGAACTAGAGCTGGAATAGTTTCCCTACCTTCTTCACCATTTACTTCGAAGCTTCGTAGATTCTCTCACTATTTAATACGTGATCTCAGTTCGATCATAACCAACGGGCGGATTTCCTAAGTTTCAAGCCTGCTAAATGAGATATTGGTGTCCTGGGAAAGAATCAGAAGAGATAGCAAATTTTCATGAACGGGCGGTAGAAAATGTTGAGAGCTGAGGGTTTTTGTGGAGTTCACGTTAAGCTGATGTATATAAGTCCATTTTTTTTTTTGAAGTAAGAAAAGTCCATGACGATTATACCACGCAATTTTAGCCGAGGTACTTGTTCTTGAACTACGTCAACATTACAATTCCATATGATGAACGTCACTACTAATTTTCAACAGTGTGAACGTTTCAGCCTGCACACCCCTATCATTCCCCAAATGTTTTCTGATAATTGAGATAGATATCGCTGAGAAGAGTTGGAAGACCAAAAGAGAACGTCTCCACTCCTTTTCACTCTTCTGCGTGGGTTTAAAATTATTCCAGACAAGGAAAGCAGCAAAACAGGCATAAGTTTTAGCATCCATAACTAGTTCGTGCTCACACATGGCGCAAGCCCAGGAAGAGTAATGACCAAACTTCTTGCCTTGTATTTCTAGCATGGCATGGATTAGAAATCAAAGGCTGAAAAATCTAGAAAACTCCAAAACTAGAAATTGAACTATATACCTGAGAAGTGGACCAAAAATTCAGACGGTGAAATACGAAATAGCTTGAGTTAGCTCTTAAGTTTCGGTTAAGCCCCTCTTCTCCGAAGAACCAGGGTAAAATTATGGATAGTGCTGTGCCTAAAAAAAACCGCGGAGTAAGAGATTCCACTTTTAGTTGTCAAAGAACAAGTTTAGGGCTGATAGCTACACAAGAAATCTCTTATCTTTGACTTACTGCCCCTAAAATGAGCCTAGTGAATGCGCCGAGCTTCACTAAATGTTGTCGACATTCCTTAGGCAAATTTTTAGCCTTCATTTGTGAACGGTGCGACAGTGACATCAAGCAACTTTCGTTGATCAAGGTATTTATAAGAACTGCGTACCCCTGCTCCGCCTCCGGATTTCTGGGTATGACGAGAAAAACAAAGAGTTCAGCTCATTCATATTTTGGATGAATGCTGTCTATTCTCGATGTCTGACCGCAGACCATCCACCTTGATCTTTCGTGGAAAAATTCGATGTTCGTTTCAGATATATGCGATTCTCGTTTCTATTCAAGATTTAGGATAGAAATGAAGAATCGTCATTACTGGATCCATCAACCAATTTCTCACTTCAAGTCGCACAAAGATCCGAAAAAAAGGCTGACAAAAAGGGGAAAAGTGTTGCTGGAACACACGCGAAGAAACCGGAGTGGGGAATAACAGAATACCTCAAGAACCATTACCTTATCTCCAACTCGAACATTTCCTATCGATCGGATTGAATTAAAAAAGAGACAAGTGCTACGAAGTGCCAACCGAACACACCCCGTCGACGCGAACCACCACGCCAGCGACCAGCCAAAACCCCCCATTCCGGGCACTTCGATTCCTCCCACCCCTAGCGATTTCCTACCCTCGCACCATCTTCAAAACGACTTTTTCAGATATCACACCGCATGTACATTGGTACATACTCCACCGCCATCGACATGGCAATGTCGAAATCCCATACCAAATCAAGAATCCCATATCTACGCGAAACGCAACAAAACCACCAAATCCGTCATGCTTTCATGACGTACCTCAAAATTGACGATTCGTCATTTCAAAGAACAACTACCGTCATCCAGTGTGGTCACTAGATTCTAGTTTCCCTAACACTTCTGTGTTTGGTTGTTCTTAGGCGGTGGTTCGCTCGCGATGCTAAACTACTTTAGCCACGCTAAAATGATCTCACAATATGGGATATGGGGGTAATTGAAAGCAGTATTCCGCAAATTGTACGAGAAGATTGTGTGAATGCCCTAATTTAGAGCACACATCCATATCAATGGAGTCATAATAGGGCTATGCTAAAATTTAGCGGGTAGTTCAATGGCTCTGCAATAGATATGGTTTTGAGCCCCCAGAAATCTTCTTTTCGTGAATTCCAAGAAGCTGCGTCTCTCGTTTTTCTCTCGCATTCCACACTCGCTTGATACTTTGTAAACATTTCGCGCTTTCGGCTACGATTTACCAAAAAGAAGTAAATCGACAGAACTTCCTGTTTTACTAGACTCTTAGATAGCACTTGCCCAAGTTCTCTTCAAACCGTATCGAAGGCTTGCCCAACAAGTATACATTGACTGCAAATCTTCCACAACAAAAATGGCAGAGCAAGGGGATAATGATGTTCCTGTAAGTAAAGCCGAAAAAAGAAATTCTCGCAATCGCGGGTCAGCGATGTTGCTAGAATGTCTTTTTGCTAACAACCACAGTCCACCGAGAGTTCTTCCACCATGAGCCCAGACTCAGGATTTTTCGGAGACGACGAATACGACACAGCGGGTACATCACCAGAAACGAAGAACAGCAACGACGTGCCCGGATGTTCCTCTGCTCCAGGTCCGTCGCCAGCAACAGACAATAGCCACCTCCCCAGATCTTCCAGGAACGGGTCCAGATATTTCTCTGCTCCTCGTCCGTCGCTAGCAAATGAGGACAGCCGCTTGTTCGTAAGTGCTTTTACAAAAAGCGAGATATGCTACTGTACTGACCGTTTCTCCTAGCCAATTTACATCGCGGCTGATCGACGCCCGTATCACTTACTTCCTGCCGTACGAGACCCAACGGTCATGGAGGCAGGGGAACTAATTTTCCGATCCTGGATACAGCAACCATTTGGGCAGAACCTCGTGCGTATTGACAACAACAACACGGACAGTGGAAATGAGAGAGTTACTCTTCCTTCTCTTAAAACATTCGTGGCAGAGGTAGAGGCTATGGGGAGAGTGCCAATAGCTACAGATAACGAATTGCCAGACGGAACTTCATGAACCTGCACTGAATATTTTCAATAATTCACTCTCCCTTTGGAACAAGCAGACCAGATTGAACCGAAGGGAAGGTGTGTCGTTGATTTAAAGATAATGAACTGAACGAAAATCGAAACAACAAGGGGTAGCAACACATGACTCGGAGACACTAGGAGGAAAGATATCAGAATTGAACTTTGGTTCCCACTCCAGTCTCAAAATGGCTCCTGTATTTTCCAGGGGTAGTCTTGAGAGGTCTTAGTATAAGATGTTTCTTTGTATATAGTTGTAATCATGCTTTTCTGGATATTTCAGATTCCAATGCCATGTGTTTGGAATGTGAATTCGCGGTTGTGTGATTCCTTGAGAAGAAGTGGATTCGCTCAGTGGGGTTGCTGCATCAGGATGGATAACTAGTCTGGAACCCACTTGGAAGCAGAAGGCGAGAGCAGGATGGCAAATGCCATGGTGAAACGAAACACCATGATGCTCGTATTGCTGATCTCCCAGGAAAAGAATGGGTTTCGTGGTACTCGACCTTGATTTTGTGCCCATCAGTGACGAAGTACAACGTCGGTAGGCACAGAATCTCAACCCGAACCACATCCCACCCTTGCTCTGGATACCATTTCCAAGACGGGCCATCACCTCATGAACGGAAGCTGCTGGCTGCTAGCTGCTAGCTGCTGTCGCGAAAGTGCGAAAGAGGGTGCTTTTGATGTCGAGGTTGGTCCGTCAGTCGCCGGCTTTCTCCCCGTCGCGAACCCCTTTTTCAGTGCCCAACGGTCTCGCTCTTCGGGGAAGTCAATTCGAGGTAACCCAGGAGTCAGCTTGGCGGAGACTGTAGCTATTTTCGGTGGTGGTGGTAGATCTTCTCGTCGTGTGATGGGTGGAGAGCAAAAGAAAATTGGCCGGATATGGGTCTGTGGTGCAGTCTTTTTTCGAGGTTGCTCAGAAAAAGAGATCTGAGGAGCTCGAGGTTTGGGGGTTTGGGGGGTTTGGGGGGTTTGGAGAGTTTGGAGAAGGTTTCCCGAGGCGCTCGAGTCCAGAGGTCTGGAGGGGTCTTTTGTGCCTGGGGCCCACAGGCTATCCACCCTCCCAGGTTGCGGAAGAACTCCTGTCCACCAATTCCAGCATTCCCACTGTTATTCCACTGTTATTCCACTGTTATTCCACTGCTAGCCCACTGCTAGCCCACTGTTAGCCCACTGTTAGCCCATTGTTTCTCGAGCGCATGCTGATGAAGGAGCCCAGCAGATTTGAATGCATCGGCAGTGCGCAGTCGCAGTGACAGTCTCCTGGGCTCGAGGTTGAGCTGGGGTAACCTGAGCGCCCCACTCTCCGTGCATCACCTGGACTGGATGAAGCTTTTGGCAGGGCAGTGGCAAATATCGTCTAGACTTTGGGTGTTTCCATCGTGCTTCGTGCTTGGTGGAACGCGCACGCTGTTCCAAGCAAGAAACTCTCGCACTATTGAACCCCCCTCTTGATGTTGGCGCCATGTCACTTCAAGCTTCCTCTTCAAGCTGTTGCCGATGCTGCTCCCCGATTTCTTCAAAAGCCTCCTCTCCCCTCAATTTTTCCGTCCCTCTCAACCCAATTCTTTCCGGCTCCTCAACCACCTCTTCAACCACCTCTGCGCCTTCCCTACCACACTCACACTCCCTCTTGGCCAATTGCAACTCGCCGCTGTGTGACACACCCAACCCCGCTTCTGGGCCTTGTCTGCCCTCCCTTCACCTGTAGACCCTATAGACCCCATCACCCGCAGAAACAGACTCGATTCTTCAACATGGGCGACATACTACCATTCGGGGAGGTCACGATGATAGACCAAGAAACTCTCAAGACCAGCCATCCAGATGCCAAAGTCAGCCACATTGAGCTTGTTGAAGCCATTGCCATGGAACAGCACCATCTGCATTTGCCCAGAAACGTCTCCCAGACGGAGTTAGAAAAGAAGGAAAAGTGGTTTGTGGGCAGCATCGACCAAGGAACCACGTCTTCCAGATTCTTGATCTTCGACGGCGAAGGAACTCCAGTCGCCAACCACCAGATAGAATTCGAAAACATATATCCCGAATCAGGGTAAGCATGCAATCGCAATCCTATTCCGAAAGCATCTGCTAACGTTATACTTCAGCTGGCATGAACATGACCCAAACGAATTGCTCTCTTCTGTCGAGCAATGCATTGAGAAAGCCACGGCGAACTTCCTAGAGCTAGGACACGTCAAAGACCAGATCAAGGCCATTGGAATAACAAATCAACGAGAAACAACCGTCTGCTGGGACACAACCACCGGGGAGCCATTATATAATGCTGTTGTATGGCCGGATACTCGGACTTCATCCATCGTCCATGAGCTAAAGGCAAGGCCTGGTGCTGACGACTTACTTCAACTCTGCGGCTTGCCATTGTCTACATACCCCTCCAGTGTCAAACTCCTCTGGCTATGTCGAAATGTACCAGCTATCAAGAATGCATACGATGAGGGTAGGTTATCATTTGGTACCGTCGACAGCTGGCTGATCTACAAACTCAATGGTGGAAAGGATGCTGGAGTCCATGTTACAGATAGTTCGAACGCCTCTCGTACCATGTTCATGAACCTCCACACCCTTCAATATGACGAAAAGCTCCTGGGCTTTTTCGAACTTGATCAGACCAAAGTCAAACTTCCTAAGATTGTTCCCTCTTCCGACCCGACCGCTTATGGACAACTCGCCTCGGGGGCTTTGAAGGACATCAGAATCACTGGTTGTCTTGGTGATCAGTCTGCGGCTTTAGTTGGCCAATGTGGATTTTCGCCAGGACAAGCCAAGAACACTTATGGAACAGGTTGTTTCCTACTTTACAATGTCGGGGAAAAGCCCGTCATATCAAAGCATGGTCTGCTGGCGACTGTTGCATATGACTTTGGAGGCAGACGTAAGCCAATTTATGCCCTTGAGGGTAGCATTGCAGTTGCTGGCTCCGGAGTCAAGTTTTTAATGAACAACTTGGGATTCATCAAGCACTCGAGCAAAATTACTGAATTGGCTGAGACAGTCAAGGATAATGGGGGTGTTGTTTTTGTTACTGCCTTCAGTGGGCTATTTGCACCTTACTGGATTGATGATGCCAAAGGAACCTTATGTAAGTTCCCTCCTTCTACTACCACTTCGGTGTACTAATGATTATTTAGTTGGCATTACAGCACACACCCAAAGAGGTCATATTGCACGTGCAACATTGGAGGCTACCTGCTATCAAACTAAAGCTATCCTTGATGCAATGGAGAAAGACTCTGGACACAAGCTCGAAGGCCTTGCAGTTGATGGCGGCATGTCTAATTCCGACCTTACCATGCAAACACAAGCAGATATTATTGGCATCCCAGTTGATCGGCCTGTAATGAGAGAAACGACTGCGCTTGGAGCAGCGATTGCCGCTGGTTTCGCCGTGGATATCTGGAAGCACTTTGATGAGCTGAAAGAAATCAACAAGGAAGATCGAGCGATTTTCACTCCAAACGTTGATAGGAAGAAGAGTGAGAGGATGTTTAAGAAGTGGGAGCAGGCTGTTGAGATGAGCAAAGGTTGGGTACAAGACAACTTGGACGAGTAGAGGAGACGGTGGGAAGGGTAATTGTTGAGCGCGGAGTAGGTGTTTTGGGATAATTGATGATTTATGAGCTTGCGGCGATCTACGGACGTCGAGTTGAGGTACAGATATTGTTTTGTTGTATAATATATATAGAGTAGAGATAACAGTTAATGTTGATTCGATTTAATTACATTGCCTTGCCTCACTGCTCAGAAGAATCCGTTGCCAAGTACCACTCAAAACCTTCGGCAGTAATACGTATCCCAATAGCACCACAAGAAAGTTTTTTCCCAAAGAATGCAAAAATGTGAAAAAGAAAGTCCGTAGGGTTTAGGTACCAATCCATTTCGACCGAAGATGCGTAGGGATTACGTGCCAAACGGATGGGTTCCGCCAGATGTTGTGTACATGGGACCACCAAGCCATGTTATGTGTTTGTCTTTTGACGATGTGGCAAAGGGTGAGTTTGGTGCGGTGGGGATGTTGGTGGGGACTCTGGTGGTGAATCTTGTTGTAGTCAATCTTGGAGCTTCACCACCTTACGAGACAATGCGAAAACATGCTTATTTTAAGAGATGTAAAGTTGATGAAGAACACGAAATTTGATATTTTAATCCAATTACATATTATAAAACACTTTCTCTCGACTACTTTTTTTGTTTTTGTGAAGGATGGAGATGGATGGCTAAGGTAGGTGCGGTCTTCTTGAACAACCTAGTCCTTTCAGGTTCCTTCTAGTAAGAACAACTGTACCAGTACCCATGCTTTTCCAGAGAACTCGGGTTTCAAATGTACGAATTGAACTCACTAAACCTAAAGGATCCAAAGGAAATCGCATTAATCGTTAGCTGGTTGCACATGCAAATGCTCACCTCTCTTTTTCCTCTTGATTATTATTTCTTCTCCCTCGTGATCTTCAATTTCCCCGGATTTCTCATCGACATGTGAAAGTTGCGGGACCCACCTTGAAACACAGCCAATCAAGGTTGCGAAAATGGGCCTCGGCTTTTCCGTTCTTACAGCACAGCTCGACCGCAAGACGAAAGCATCTAAATCCAACCCTTCTCTCTCTTGTGATTCTTCAAAACCCCGTCTTTGCTTGTATAGAGTATAGAACTCAGCAGATTCTTTCTTATATTAGTACTCCATAAATTATATACTTCCTTTCTTCAATATGTCCGCAGGTATGTCAAATTCATGTTTTCCGTGCCGTTCCAAGTAGTTTCGGGGAATAGAAAGGCTGACGAAAGGGAATTGAAGCACAGCAACGCCTTACACAAGTTTCCGGCCACTTGGCTGGTTCCAAGAGCTCTTCAGGAAGTTCAGGAAGAGCGAGAATATTGGAAAAGAACCCAGATGATGTGCTACCCCTCTTTCCCTACCTACATTCAAGCACCCCTAACTCCCAAGTAGATTGTAGTAACTGCCTGTCTCCGGACGGCCTTCACGAAAGGCGGAAAGGGTGGGTTTAAAGATACAGCAGCAGCAGATCTGCTCATTGGAGCATTCAAATCCCTGATTGAACGATCGAAGATTGATCCTAAACTTGTGGAGGATATTGCTGTTGGGAGTGTGCTGCCTCCTGGAGGTGGAGCTACGGAGTTTAGAGCTGCGGCGCTGGCAGCTGGCTTTCCTGTTGAGACTGCGGTGCGGAGTTTGAATAGACAATGTTCTAGTGGTCTCCAGGCTTGTGTGGATGTTGCGAATCAGATTAGTGCTGGGATGATTGAGATTGGTGTTGGAGCCGGAGTTGAGAGTATGAGTTTGCAGTATGGGTATGTCGAAAAGCCCGTCTTCCTTTGCCCATGTTCCTGTTTTTCCCCGTTTGGAAATTATCTCTGAATGAAACTAACAATATCACAGACCTGGTGCTGTCACGGAATTCTCGGATCTTCTGGAAGCCCATCCAGCAGCAGCTAACTGCAAAGTCCCCATGGGCGTTCTTTCAGAACAAATGGCCAAGGACCGTAAAGTTCCCCGCAAAGACCAAGATGCCTTCGCGGCCAGCTCTTACCAAAAGGCCCTGAAAGCGCAAGAAGCCGGGTTATTCGATGAGGAAATTGCCCCTCTAACTGTCAAATGGGAAGACCCAAAAACTGGTGACGAGAAAGAGATCACAGTTAGCAAAGACGATGGCGTTCGCCCCGGCATCACTGCTGAAAGTCTCGGCAAGATAAAACCTGCATTCGCAAAAGATGGCTCCATCCACGCTGGAAACGCAAGTCAAATCTCTGATGGTGCTGCTGCTGTCCTTCTCATGAAGCGATCTACAGCTGAGAAATTGGGACAACAAATTCTTGGCAAATATGTTGCTGCTTCTGTGGCTGGTGTTGACCCGTTACTTATGGGTATTGGTCCATGGGCGTCTATTCCAAAGGTCTTTGAGAAGACGGGGATCAATAAGGATGATGTTGATATCTTTGAGATTAATGAGGCTTTTGCTAGTCAGTGTCTTTGGTGTGCGAATGAATTGGGGTTGGATCAGAAGAAGATCAATCCAAAGGGAGGAGCGATTGCTTTTGGTCATCCTCTGGGCTGCACTGGTGCACGACAGGTCAGCACTCTTCTTTATGAATTAAGAAGGAGAGGGGAGAAGGTCGGCGTGACGAGTATGTGTATTGGTACCGGTATGGGAATGGCAGCTGTTTGGGTTGCAGAGTGAGGAATCCGAGAAATTTGGATAGACACGAGGGTGGGGGTGTATTAGTACATGAATAGACAGCTATTGAAAGAAGCATGAAACTTGGAAGAATATGAGGGAACATGTATTTTTCCCCTGGGAGACAGTCTATTGAGGCGTAGAATCGTTACATTAAACATAGGTAAGTATAAATAGAAGATGTGTGTAAGAGAAGTGAGCACTACTCTGTGAAACCCACCTTCTTCATGACTCAAAATTGCAAATATTGTTTGAGAGGACATAGGAGAATGGGGAACTTAATTTTCTAATTCTTCCAAAGCGTCTCAAACATTCTTTTAAATTATTCTAAACTGTTTCGTACAATTAACGAGGCATTGCCCACTCTCTTACCTTGATGGACAAGCACCGTTATTAGCTAGTTACACGATACCCCGCGTCTTGTGGTCAAGAAAAGCGGCACAGAGTCCAAAAAGAGACCAGAATAAGGGGTCAATTGTGCCACGAATTCAAACCCAGTAATACCCAAATACGAGGAAGCTTACCATTTTTCCTTCCCGAAATACAAACGTATTCTTTATTGTTGACTTTATCGCGAGCGGTTATCGCTCTCCCCCGATCTCGTTCATTGACCCCTCAATCCACCCTGTGGATTTTAACCTTCGGATTTACCTAGGCCCGCATGGCAATGATTTGACCCACCGGAATCCGATAAGGCGGGCGCTGAATGCGCCACGAGTTTCGAGACGCTTTTTGCCTGACATGGTGAGAGTGCAAGAAGAAGGTTATTGCAAAAGGGACAGTTAATATGCAGATATGGACCAGTAAGAGGACCTATCACTATTTATTTTTATTTTTAGAGAAACGTGTCGCATTGGTATTTATGGAGAAGGCGTCGTGAACAGATGACTCCTCCAAGATGCCGCCTTCTTATCGCCAAAGACCGGGATTCGTCGAGATACCCCTCCACCGAGCCACTCTAAAGGCGGCAGGTGAAAGGGAGCGGCATGACGAAGGCAATGAATGAGGGTATGGCGATTCCAGAGTTTGAGGGAGTTTGTAAGTAAGTAAAATAATTGAATGTTGGTTTGTATGTCGTTTGAAGGCGGGTAATTAGTAAAGTAATAGACTAGTGACTAGTCGTTATAAGAGTGAATAGCTGTTCGGGGGTGACGTTTAGGCTGCCTGGTCTCCCCGCCGCTTTATATACCGACGCGCCTGTCTCAAGGACCGACTACAACCAAAAGGCATCATAGGTAGCATCCTTTCTTCCACAATTGGCCCCTCTCTCCTCCAAACTCACATCTTGTCGCTTTGGACTGCTTGGACATCTGCCTCCATCCTTCTTCTCTCCAAGAGATCTTTCCTCCCTTGGACGCATCTACTAATCGCTCGCTCTCCTGAGACCACAACTCAACTCCAACCTAACTACGCCCGGTCCCGGTAGTCTTGACGACTACCCCAGGCTCCAGATACCACGAGCGCTCTATCTGCGAACCAACGACCTTAGTTGAGTGTTTGGCACGCAATAATTTCAACCACATTAAAAGTAGGCGTCTTCATCTTCTTCTTCTTTCCTTCAAGTTCACGTTCACCCGTTCATCTCCGGCCTCCCAGCATAGCACAGTTACCTGCAGTTCCTTCTCGACCGTCATCGCCTTACATGACATGACCTCGCAAGGCTAACGACCATGGAAACGTCCAGCGGATCTTCTGCCTCCTCCATCTCCTCCTCCTCCACACATTCCAACACAAACCCCCATACGCCAACTCGTGAATCTCCCTCCGACTCTACATCTCTCCGTTTCCCAGTAGCACCCACGGCCCCCGCCACAGACCAAAGGGTAAGTACTTGGGTCGAGAGCATCGCGGCCGCCAGCATGTCAGCACGCAGCGAGGACGGCAGTGCCCTTGGGGGTTCTACCTACGAGTTTATCGATACAGACACCGAGAGTCAAACCGACAATGCAACGACAGAATCCATTGCTTCCACCGATTTCGGTCGTCCGGATGACGTTGCCAGCTTAGCAGATACAGAACAGAGTGGTGATGATAGCGGGGACGAAGCTCCTACCCAACCCTTCCCAGGCTTCAACCAAGCCGTTGAAGAAGCTTTCGAGACTCCCACGATAGGCAGAAGCTCTGCGGTCATTATCGAAGATATGGATCGAACACTTTCACAATCCATCGAGTTCGAGGAACCATTCCACCTTGGTGCGGAGAATGTCTCGGTCAAGCACACAGTTGTTGAGTTTGACGAGGATGAAACCTCTAGAATAGCCAAAGACATGTCACTCCCAACTCCCCCACCACGCTTAGTTGTTACTATCCGCCAAACCATGACCCGACAAGGCCTCTCTACCCGAGAGCCTCTTCGCATACTCTATGTTGGCAGTCACTCGGCAAAGCAGGATATCATTGTCAAGCTTGCCAGCACAGTTACCGCTTCCATTGCTGGAGACAAACGAGCAAAACACCTCCGAGATTCTGCTTCACAGCTATACAATGTCGTTCCAGTTTCGGCATTTGGCTCTGAACGTACCCCCGAGATTGAGCTCATGCACTCTTCAGGATATCAAATCAAGGTCGAGGATTGTATGTCTGCTCGTGCAGAGGATTTCGAGGATTCTCCGGAGAAACCCGAGATCATCAAGTTAACGACCGAGGACCGTTCATACCATTCCGTTCCAGAAGGAAAGGGTTATATTATCGAGCCACAGTGGGAACTTCCTCATATCTCAGTCTTTTACTGCTCGGACAGTGATGACTTTGATGCCAGACGTACTCGAGCATACGCAAGAGAGTTTATGACTCGACACAATATTCCTTCGATCGTCATATCACATAAGCAAATGTTTGACCGTGCTCAGTTTATGCCTTTGGATCAACACTCTATCCATATGTGTTTAGAGTCTCGAGATTCAAACGGAAGAATGAATACGATCCACCAAAGACTTCCAATTGATCTTGCCTCTTTCTTGAATATCGACGCCAGACAAATGAACCGAAACCTTGCATATCTTACTGGCTTTCACGAACCTCTTGATGACCCACAGGTTTCTACCACTTCTAAAAAGGCCGATGCTTCGTCTCATACAGAAAAGACATCATCTGGCCAGGGTAAGGTTGGCTTTCTTAGATCTCTTCGCGCTCAATATGACGCAGATTGGCGAAAGCTTCTTATGCCGGTGGGTTTGGGGCTGCTTCTTTTGACGGTTATGCCAGCACTCATGATGGCCATCCCGAGCTATCGATATTCAAACCAACGTACCATCTCTATCAATAGTAAGATCGTATCGGACGTACCAAGCTTTTGCACCTCGTCTCTTACCCGTGCAGCAGATGTGCCAAGTATAACTGCGGCTACTAGCTTGGTCACAGTACCGACTTCTACACGCACCATCACTGTTACACATGCTCAGCCTTCTGGACCCAACAGCCTCTCGGTTGTTCCATCCATGGAACTTAGCAAGCATTCACCAAAATTGCAAAACTCAAAGGGCAACAAGTCTTTGTGTTCCGCTGAGATCCTTGGAAATAGAGAAATCCTGATTCGGATTCCTTCGGCCACCAAGTTGACATGGCTCAACAAGGAGGCTATCTCCGTCAATATCACCAGAGATAATCATACTGTGGACACCGAGCGTGCCTACAGCTCAGATGAGGGGATTGTTTTGTTGTTGCCAAAGAAGGAGGCCTACGGTGTGCTCAACATCACCATTGTTACCACCAAGAAGCCAAAGGTTAACGAGACCTTCGAGGTCAACTTTGGTCTGACGGCGGCTCAAGCACTTCAAAACATATTGGAAAAGATTACATCATTCCCATATGAAGCAAGTGTCACGAATCCATTTTCGGAACTCATTTCTTCTGCCGACAAATTAGTTGAAGATGTACGACTACAATCGCAAGCTACGTTGAATCGACTCGAGGAAGCCAGAAAACTTGCCATGGAACAAGCTTCATTTGCCTCGGAAAGTTTTACTGGACTTGCCAAATCGGTGTCCTTGGAGGCTGCCAAGCGTAGTGCCATCATCTCCAAAGAAGTTGGTCTTCAGCTTGCCGAAGTGGAGAATAAGCTTACCGAAAAAATGCAGAATTTAAACAGCCTCCAAGAACCCATCAACAACGGTATCCTATCGGCCCAGGTCCAATCGAAGTTAATTTGGCTCAAGATGCAAGGCAAGAACGATGAGTATCGCAAGTACAAAAAGGCTGCGTACGAAGCCATCTGGAACAAGCGCCAGGAGGCTCGCAAGGCTCACAAGGAGGCATTGAAGAAGAAATTCAACCAAGTGAAGGACAAGGCGAAGAATGCGATGAAGTCGGCAAAGAACTCCGGGACACCGAAGAAGAGATGCGGGAAGAAGGCACAGAAAGCTTAGCTACACATTTCAGTCTTGCTTTTCCGAATGATACATGATGAATGAGAATGGGGTTTGCTATTTAAATTTGGAGTTTTGCGAAATTGGGATCATGGATGGAGGGATGGATGGATGGGTTAGGTCAAGGAATGGAATTAGGTTTACCCAGCAACAGGCTGAGTATGCAAGCCATTAACTCTCAGAGACTGAAGGGACACATATTTGGCGACGAAAGATATCGGAAAGGCTAGGACAGGTTATTAGGGTGGTGTATTGATGGTATCATAGTTTCTTCGTTTTTCTAGTTATGGCATGGCAACATACCCTTCTCATCACCTGTATTCTTTAATTCTTGATGTGATACCGATTGCGAGGAAACATTTTTTAAAGCAACTTTATGACAATTCACTAAGCTATAATCATACAGATTGAGGGGAAAAATATGCTGCAGATGAGGTTAATGTTGTAGTGAATAGGAAGATCCCGTAAAGAAAGCCTATAAGCGATAAGCGCCCGAGGCTAGTCCATTTAAGCGAAGATTTCCACAGGTTGTCCACAGTTGGGGCTGCAACCCAAACAAAACAACCTTCGCAGGACAAACCACATTTGACAACTTGCATCATTTTGTCCGACCACACCGCGATCCACAAGTATCTTACTGCTTCCTGTCACTTTACATTACACACCAACTTTATTCCTCCAACTTCAGATAAATCCCATCAAGATGGCGGACACCACAGGCGCCAGCACTACTGCTGATCCAGTCATCGAGAAGAAGGAGACCGAGCCTACAACTAGCTCTGCTACCACCGACGGATCTGCCAAGAAAGAGGAGAGCGCGGTACGTCTAGTAGTCCTATTTGTCGCGATGTTGCGATGTTGCGAAAGACCAAGCTTGAGCTTTGGCTTGGTGGGGGTTGGCGGGGAAGAGGAGGGGTATCATGATTTTTTTTACTGACGATGAAATTTAATTCGCAGACTTTGACCGAGCAAGCCACCAGTGCTGCAACCACCGCTGCGACCTCTGTCACCACTGCCGCCGCAGGTGTTAAGGATAATGTGTTCTCCATGTTCGGAGGAGGAGCCAAGAAGGAGAAGGTTGAGGATGAGGACCGTGGCGACAACTCTGGTTCTGCAAAGGCCCAGAAGGAGGCTGCTGCTTCAGAGAACCCCGAGGTATGCCAACAATTTGAATCCATCGCAGTCGGGAATATACACGCGCAGGGACGTTTGCTTATCTATTTTGTGATGTAGGACGAGGCACCAGAGTCTGAGGACGTTCACTTTGAGCCAGTCATCCGCCTCACCGAGAAAGTCGAAGTTAAGACCAACGAAGAGCTTGAGGAGCAGATGTTCAAGATGCGCGCCAAGCTCTTCAAGTTCGATAAGAGCAACAACGAGTGGAAGGAGCGTGGAACTGGTGATGTCAGACTCTTGAAGCACAAGGAGAACCAAAAGACCAGATTGGTTATGCGCCGAGACAAGACTTTGAAGGTTTGCGCCAACCACTACAGTATGTGCATATCTACCCTAGGACCGGAATTTTGTTTGGAAGCGGTGCTAACTTCCCTAGTTGTCCCTGAGATGAAGCTTTCTCCCAACGTTGGATCAGACCGAAGCTGGGTTTGGAATGCTGCCGCCGATGTCAGTGAGGGTGAGCCAGAGGCACAAACTCTTGCTATTCGATTCGCCAACTCCGATAGTAAGTCGAATACTCCCCCACGTTCTCATCGTTATGCAATGACTAACGGGTCGATTACAGATGCCAACCAATTCAAAGAGGCATTCATCAAGGCTCAACAAGATAACGAGGTTCTCTTCGCCAAGTCTTAAACAGCTCATAGCCAACTTTACGCATCGAGGATTCAGCTCCACAAAGTCACGACCCCTTCCAAACCAATCACGAAAGTTACGAGAAAACCCTTTTGCACGAAATAAATCATCCATTTTCCCCCAAACAAAAACACAAATTCCCCCACTCGTACGTTACGTTGATTTTGTTTTCGGCGAGAAAATTTCCCCCAACACCTCTTTTTGTAAACAATCATTGGGTTTCTTGTCCCTTGGCGGAGACCTGACGATATTTTTCTTCTCCTTCTCCCCTTTCATACTTCATGCATTGTGTGGCGAAGTCATAGATTTGATGGTAGCGGTGGACATTGAGCGAGTTCTTTTGCCTCCTGAGACCAAGTCGTTCTTCGGTTCAGGCTGACTTGAGAGGAAAGGCTCGAGAGGGGGGGGGCTCTTGAGATTGTAGTTAGACTAAATAGTAGTCCCTCTTTGTCCTGTGTCTTGTGTTGATTATGTGAATTTGATATAGTTTCTGTGTTTTTGGTGGTCATAGTCTACAGCATTCTTGAGCACCAGTGGGTGTAGATATTCTTAAACCCTATTTTTTGTCCTTGTAACGCACCTCGGCGTTCTCCAAGGACCAGCAGTAACTCCAAAATCAATAATTCCAAAGATTCCTAGGATAACTCCTACTTGGTATCTCAATCCAGCCAGGTAAGGTAATTTTCCGAAAACCTCGAACCGATTGTAACATATATTCATACCTAGGTGTACCTAGAGCGGACTTTGCAGCTACCGCCCTACTCTCTTTTTTTGAATGTTCCAAGTTTTTAGAAAATTGAGATCTATTGAATTAATATTATTCTATAAAACCAAGTATTTCCTGGTCTAATATTTTAGAATAAGATTGAGCCAGTTAGGCAAGAAGAAGAAGAAGAAAAGAAGTGTAGATTTTCTTAAGGTTTAGATTGCCCCTTCATTCTTCCATATGGAGTAGACCTCGAACTTGCCTGACACGAGTAGGTACCTAAGATTAGGCTGCGAGAAATACCAACGTACATAATTAAACATGAAAATAAAACCATTTAAGTTTGGCGTTTACTCTCATTTTCGTCGTATTTCCACAAGTAGCAGGGAAAATGGCGCCGTATTTCTCCCCTGTGCCGCACCTACCTACCTAAACGCCCCCAAAACATTTTACCAAACACTAACAGCATTTACAAAACTGCTCACAAAAATACCCAAAAAATCTAGAGAAAAGCTTTGGACAAAATATTTATTCCAACGTTGTGGTAGGAAGTGTTTTTTCCGTCCCAGTAGTGACTTTAACCTTTAAAGCTCCCAACTACTTTTTTCTCTGTTTCCAAAGATGTCTATTAACCAAACTTTCATTTGCCTAATTTGCTTGTGTAATTGTGCTGAGAATTAAGTGTTTCTAAAAGTGAAGGCATCTATTCCAGCTTCAATTCACTTAACGCCGAGTTGGATCCTCAGGCTTTGAATCCCTCAACCCCACACTTGACTGCACCTGCTGTCGCGAAGCTTCACACGCGTGCACCGAACCCATCTTCGCAATCAACTTGGAGTCAACCTCAAGCTTGCCTACCCGACACCCCACCTACCTTCGTGCCTACACAGCAACCAAAGCCAATATGGTTTCCCCAGATGTGAGTCTCAAGCTCTTCCCCGATTGTTCAAGAATGGTCTGCGCTATTGCGCCAAGTGCGTCAACTGGCGCATCATGGAGACAGTGCTGATACTTCTCAAGGTCAAAAGAACCGTGAAGCTGGTCACTGAACAGCGCAATATGTAAGCCTAGTCCTTGGCCTCTCTGTCCTTCCAGCGCGTATGCTAATTGACTGGTGTATAGCAACAAACCCCCTGTCCAGGAAGGGTTCCCTATGAAGGAATGGAGCATTAACATCTACCTACTTGACGAAGCTGGAAAGGAGAAGCCAGCAAGCTGTTTCACCAAGGCAGTCTACAATCTTCATCCCTCCTTCGAGAACCCGACTCAAAGTACGTATAATTCTTCTGGCGCATGGTATTACGCAAGTCATCACAGAGGATGAGGCGGGAAGAGCAATAGCTAATGCGACATTGCGCCTAGCTTTCCATGCGCAACCTTTCACCTGCCGAAATGAAGGATGGGGTGAATTCGATATGACCATTGATCTCTATGTCAACGAGAAGAGCGGAAAGCACACGATCCAGCACGACCTCAACTTCGCCAACGAAAAGTACGAGGCTAAGCATACCATCGTATTCAAGAACCCATCGAGCGCTCTTCTCAACATCTTGAGAGAGACTGGTCCCGTTCCTGGAGAAGAGAATGGCAGAAAGAAGGACTCGGAGAAGAAGCGCAAGAGACCTACGGGCAATGTTGATATTGAGAAATTGGCGGAAAACTTGGTCAAACTTGATGAGGAGTCGCTTTTGCAGGTTGTTCAAATGATCCACGACAACAAGACGGCGGATACATACACAAAGAACGATGTTGAACGTAAGTTTACCACTTCTCTTCGAGTTCTACAATATACACCGGTCCATTTTATTTTGCCATTCGGGATACAAGGCAGCGCTAACTTGGTGTTTCAAATACAGAGGGCGAGTTCCACGTTGATCTTTACACCCTTCCCGATAATCTTACCAAGATGCTTTGGGATTACACCAACCAACAAGCTTATCTGCAGTAATCCTTTGTGGCTCTGGTGTATCTGATCAATTTGGCTCACCTACATATTGCATTTGTATCCATGATACCACCCCTTGGTACTGATATCCGGCACCTTTTAACTTTTCCCTTTTCAGCAACTCAAAACTTTCTGTTATTTCTGGCGTTTTTTCTTCTCTCTCGCGAATGGATATTGATTGCAATGGGGTCTTCTGGGTTTTCCGCATAACGTTTGCATGGCATATGGGGCATGGCATGGCCTTGTTCCTTCCTCTGAATTTCTTGCACTTGTTCTTCAAGAGATCGTACCTAGTTTGTGGTTTCGGGACTTTTTCAATGATATCGGGCGGCGTACTTCTTGGGTTCGATGATATGAATGGAAGGGTTCAAGGGAGGGCGCACCCTATTTGTATTTAAGGGAGCGGGGGCTTGTAAAAGTTTCAAGTGAGGGAAATGTGCTGGGATTTTTTCTAGTTTCCTAGTGCCTTTTGCCTACCTACTTGGTAATGGAGAGAATACGAAAATATTGAAAGATAAAGTGATATTGAAAGTGTGCATTACCGATTTCTTTTCTCTCGTGGCTTACTGTAGCCTAAACTACAGGTGATCATCACCCATCATAGTTAAATGAATATACTTCAAGTGAAACTTCTCTGGCTCTCGTCGTGGTAAGTCGTTGGCGACACAGAAGTGAAGATTATAAGATCAGGCAGCGAGTAGAAATCTCGAGTACAAGTTCAAGTCAGTGCCTGAAGAACGGAGAAAGACCAGAAATCAAAGCTCTTTCTCTCGTTGCTCTCGTCCAGGCGATAGTGATACAGTCTACAGAAGCCGAGAAGTCAAGGTTAAAAGGGAGCAACCTCAAGTTCCGAGTGGCCATATCTTAAATTTCTGGGCGCTAAACAGGCCCTTCTGCAAGTACAATCCAAAAGAGGGAACAGTGAGGAGGGTAAATGGCACGTGGGTGGCTGGGAATTTCTGGCAGTTTACTCGCAGCTTACTGGTAGCTTACTCACAGTTCACTGGGTGGCTTATTGGAAGCTTGCTCGCACCTTACTCGCAAAGAGTTAGACGAGAAGAGGGTGTTGATATCGCTCCCCCATACCGATTATCGGAGGGGGGGTTAACCATAGAAAGAAGACTGGAAAAATATTGGATGAAGAACTTGATTGACTGAGAAGACTTGGGATGAAGAGCTTTGCTTGTTCGATTTTGTCAAGGCTTTTTTTCGAATATTTAGTTTGAGCATCTTCTCTTAGGTCGTTTCTTCCCTTGTGATAATAACATTGGAGGTACGAGATATACTACCAAAAATCGGAGTCCTAAAAGTAGCTTTTGACTCCGTATATATTTAGTAATTAGGTAACGTTGTAGGATCTAGTCTATTATTCGGAACAGTAAAACGAGTTATTTTGGTGTAATTCCAACTACTGTTCTCTTAACTCCTTCAGCGACTGTTATGATATTGACGCGGAGCATCCATATCATAACAGGCCACCGAAGGGGTAGTTGGTGCACCGTCGCTATGTTCCGAACAATCATCAAGTAAAAAGGCAACTTGAGTACCCTGGATTTTGTACGTAGAACAGCCTCGAAGAATGGAACTGCCCCGTTTCTCAGAATAATATGTCGATTTCAAGTAAAATTGGAGGACAACAGGACACAGAAAATCGCCAGGAGCCAATTGTACTACCATACCCCCTTGTTCAAATAATACGTTTATTCTAAAAGGCCAGAACAATTAATTTTATAGAACAAGAAAACGAAGGCAAATGCATTGAAGGAATTGGTTCTCAGCTCAGGCATTCAAATCTACCTAGGTACTACGTGGGGTATCTCATAAATCAAAATGCAACCTCCTGTGCCCTCCCATGCCTCGAACGCCTAACATGTGTGATGCTGTGTTGCCCTCGATTGTTTATTCGTCGTCTCCGAAACTCAGCTTGATTTTCTTGCTTCCCTTCTTCTTCGCAGGTTTCTTTGGTCCAACCTCTGCTTTCGACTCGGCTTTCTTTCCTTCGGACTTTTCGGGCACCTTCGAGGTCTTCTTGACATGTTCCCTCGCTTTCTCATAGGCAGCCCCCTCATCCTCCTCCACACCAACAACCTTCCCAGCTTTCCTTTTCCTACTCCCGCCAATGCCTGCTACTCGCTCCTCCTTCCCTTTCTCTTCACCCTCCTCGCCCTCCACTTTCCCATCGCCTTCTTTGCTCTCTCCATCTGCAGGTTCCGATGGTTCAAGCTCTTTCTCTTTTTCCTCCCACTCAGCTTTAGTCAATGTTTCCCCACTCTCTTCGTTGAAGTATACGGGTTCATCCTCGGCCTCGTCTTCTGCTGTGCGGGTTTTCTTGGGGCGGGCGACGGTGTATTCGTGACGGCCAGAAGAGGATGCGTTGTTTGCTTGGAGGCGGGCGAGGAAGGGAGGGAGGGTTGCGTCGTAGGAGAGGTTTTTTGGAGTTATTTTCGACATTTCGAGGGTTGGGGTTGAATGGATCGCAATTGGGAGCGCGAAGTCAATTAGATTGTTTTGGAACGGGGCGTTTTTATGGTGAAGCTCGCTATGTCATTGCGACGCCACTAGAGAACATCCGTGTGGTGCAGTTTATGGGGTAAAGATCAGACGAGGTCAATTTGATAGCTCTTGAAACCAGTCTACTGTCCGAGTAGCTATGTGAAAAGTACTTTGGTAAAAGATGTCGGGATGGCTGATGAAGCTTAAATGCTTTGCATCTGTACCTTACGTACAGGAGGGTCACCAAAGGCTGTACAAGCAGGATATAGATTCAGCCTCAATCGATACGTCGATAACAGCAACGATCGGCTACTTTCTGATTCGACGGTGAAATGGGACATAGCAAATTGACTTGTTATCAAAGGCGAGAAAGGCGAGAAAGGCAAGAAAGGACACGAGGTTGAGCGCTTATGTAACTGGTGCAGGTGAGATATGGCAGGATTTAGCTGAGGGTTTCCACCACAGAAATCAGATGCAAAACGCCCGAATAGGTACCTAGTTCTTGAGAGCTATCACCTCATAAATCAACAGTCGCACTGTCAACCGTTGCACAAATTGGTCTCAACAAAACGGTTTCTTGCCTCCTCCCCCGAGTGCTAAGTTTGGCTCTGCCAAGAATCACAGGGGTTTCCTTTAGCCGAGATTCCTGTCTGCAACGAAGCAGCCAGCGAGGTTCAACCTCCTATCGTGAAAGTCCGTCCTCTGTCCACAAAAACACCATCGTCCAACCTCCCCCTTCCCCCTGGGCCTCGACGACAACCACAATCACCCCCTAAATCCCGCGCATTGGATGCCCTAGACTCGTCGCTGCGAGTCTGCCGCTTTACATTCAGAGACAAATTATCTTCAATCCGACGCGTCATCGCATCGCAGCATCTTTCTCTCTCGAGGATCTCTCCTCCAGCCGCTCGTTACCAGCACCGTCAAGCCTGCACATAGAGTTGCCTTGGGTCTTATCATCACCCGTTCATCAATTCGATTCGATACTGCGCTCCAGAATACCATATTGTAATTACAACCCGACTGTTGACTTCTCCTCCCAACTGGGGCCGACAAAAGCCCCCCCTATCTCGAATCCTCCCACGAATTCCAGGACAAGAATATCACAACCATGGGTTTCGTGCAAAGGGTGATGAAGAGGCTGCCCACGTCACCGCCTCTGCCAACGATGGACGAGGTCAAGACCAAGTCGAAAACAAATTCCAGATTAGCCTTCTTTCGCCGGCCACTGAGGTTAAAGGGCAATTCGAGCATATCAATACCTCTTGGCGTCGTTTTACTTTTCCCATGTATTGTCGTTGTGTTGATCTTGGTGCTATTTGTCCGCCATCCTAAATCGGGTGTCGGTATATTAATGCCAGCTGGAGCACCACCAGCTATCAGGTTCGTTGAGCTCCAAAGTCCGCGATATCATTGGACTTTTGCTAATTGGTTCGGGGGAATAGGAAAATCAGCGAGGAACATGACAAGGTGTTCGTGACCGGTTGTTTAGAGCCCGATACTTTGAAACCAAGAGCCAACGCAGCGTTCGTGGTACTGGCGAGAAATAAGGAGTTGGATGGTGTAATTCAATCCGTCAAATCCATCGAGCGACACTTCAACAGATGGTATCACTACCCGTATGTATTCTTGAACGATGAGAAGTTCAACGAAACTTTCAAGGAGACCATCCAGAATTATACAAGCGGAACTGTAGAGTTTGGCCTTATCGACCCGAAAACATGGGGATTCCCAGATTGGATCGACCCCAAGGTTGCTAAAGAGGGCATTGCGAAACAAGGAGACGCTGCCATCATGTATGGTGGAATGGAAAGTTACCATGCCATGTGCAGATTCTATTCAGGGTATTTATGGCTTATTGTTTGAGGTGATAAGCGCTGACAGGTACTAGCTTTTTCTACAACCACGAACTCTTGGACAAATACGAATGGTACTGGCGTTTGGAACCAGAGATCAAGTATTTCTGCGACATCACATAGTATGCACTCCGTGGATACTGCATCGAAGCTTATGCGACAAGAAACTGACAACCTTTAGTGATCCATTCCTCAAGATGATCGAGACAAATAAGACGTATGGTTTCACAATTGCAGTCAAGGAATTGAAGGAGACTGTACCCAACATCTTCCGATACGCATCAGCATACAAGAGAGTCAACAACATTACATCACAAGGTTTATGGGAAATGTTCGTGGAGCCTCAACCCGATAAGCCAGAGGAAATCCCAGAGGATGATCCAAACTACAAGCCACCTCTACCAGAGGAGATAATCCGAGGCGACCCATCTCGCGCATCTCTGCCGGACATCGACCCTGAAGCAATGGAAGGTGAAAAGTACAACATGTGTCATTTCTGGTCAAATTTCGAAATCGCAAAATTGAGTTGGTTCAGAAGCAAGCAATATCAAGATTTCTTCGATATGATGGATCGCAGCGGTGGATTTTGGATGGAGCGGGTAAGTGAAATTATCGCAGCTATTTTCGTATTTGCTAACAAAACCCAGTGGGGTGATGCTCCAATTCACTCACTCGCTGCTGGAGCACTTCTGGCTCCCAAAGACATCCACTACTTCCGTGACTTTGGTTATCGACACACCACTATCCAGCATTGTCCTGCGAATGCCCCTGCTCGTCAATTGGAACGATCACCATTCCTCGAGATGACAACGCAAGATGAAAAGAAACGAAGAGAAGAAGACGAGTACTGGGAGTCATGGGATCCAGTGAAAGAAAATGGTGTGGGATGCAGATGCAGATGTGATACCGACATTGTGGATGTCGAAGGAAAGCAAGGATCTTGCTTGGCGGAATGGGTCGACGTAGCGGGTGGTTGGGCAAGCCCTTGATAAATAATGCCATAGAAAATGAAACTTGGAATGGGGGTGTCGGCGTTGGTGGTAGTTGCAAAAGCCTCAAGGTTCAGAGAGTTTTTCCAGATTATATTACTGGGCGAAACTGGGCCCAACTTTTGGTCGGTGCAAAATTAGAGCCGAAAAGGGAGGTTGGCTTCTTTTTTTGATCTGGCATGGGTATATCTGGCTCTTGAGAGAAAGGGAAAGGAAAGGAATGATGCGATGGATGATCTGGAAAGGAAAGAGGGGAAATACTGTTCCCTCTTTTTCTGTATTTCTGGCATCATTATCATCTTGTGTGGAAAGAAAGAGAGACACTTTGTATTCAAGGATTGCGCTGATTGACTGACTGAACTGACTCACGGCACACACACTTTTTAACGTGGTATTTGCATCATGGCGTTGTTTTTTATATTTTTACTTTTTTGGGGGAGTGTGGTATAAAGGATGGTTCTTGTCTAGTCTATATTCCAATGTGAAAATACTCTTGAACATTCTTCTTATGACCTCCTTCTGCTGTGTATGAGGTGATAATTCGAATTTATTGTGGTGTTTTGCAAAGTTGTACCACCAATATTTGAACCCTGAAAGCGGCTGCCTCAGAGGGTCTAAGTTCAAATCACCTCCATGAATCCTCTCGAAAGCCATCTAACCTTCGCCGCTGGAATCAACCATCAAAATAGAGCGCGCAAAATAGCAGGCCGAATCTGTTCTAAATGTTGCGTTATTCACCTAAAAAAAAAAACCCTTACAACGTCGGGGTTAATGCCTAAAAACGACGGGAGCCAAAAAAAAATTACCAAAAATTATCACATGACAGCCCCCTCCGTCGAGAAAAACAAGGCAAAAAGAATTGTCCGTAGGGTTTAGGAACCAATCCATTTCGTAGGTTTTACCCGCCAAACGGATGGGTTTTTAGATGCCGTACATGGGACCATCGCGCCACTTATTTGTACCTAGTTATAGATCTTTTGATTATGGGGACATGGTGGGGCTGACACCGGGTTGATGTGATAGCCACAGTTTCTACGGAGGTAAGCTAGATTTTGAATTGTAGTTACGCGATAGTATTCTTGAAAATTAGATAATGAATAAGCTTCTTTCACTAAATAATAAATACTAAGAAGTATTAAAGTTGAGGGGTTTTTAGAATACTTGGTTAAGAAAATTCCGAGTAGAATTAAAAGAATCGCTGTAATTTCATTTACTATTAGATGATACTACTTCTTAAGATCAGTGACCATATTATGCTAATAATACTCATAGACCGCATAAGTAACTAGAGCTAATTCGAAAATTCTTAAACTTGTTAATATAGAATAATTAGACTAATGGTCTCCGGACTATAAGAAGAAAAATAAAAAAGCAAGCGATAATACTGTACTAAGTGCATTTATGAATAGCTATTTCTCGACTTAAGAAATATAAAACAATCAATCTAATAGTCTTCAAACTTGAATGCAAATAAGGCATTTAAACTCTTGCGTGTCCTATTTTTGGCATCCAACTTGAGCAGGACGCGGTATAACTTAGCATAACAGTGAGGGCGAGTTTGTATGGTCGGAATAAAAGTTCAAGGTTACGGCAATTGAACAAATTATAGGAGTCTCAGAATAAGCGTTGCCTAAACCCTCGGCTAATTGATAAATACTTTATATAAATCAGTACACAAACGACAAACGTTTAGATGAACACTGAATGATGATATTGTTCGTGGGATATAACGTACGGCGTGCTATTATGGGTGGTACTCAGTGGAGTTATCAAACCAAACCAGGCTAGCTTTAAACTCACAGTTATCTCATGCAATAAAGTATCTGCTATTATTCACTCGAGTTGACGTTTTTCGAAGTCCTCTAAGTCATCTCTGAGAAAAGGTATAATAATTTTTGTACTCAAAACAACCCAAAGTTTTCCCCAGATATGATTGGTTTTTCCATAGTCTCCTTGGTCCCCCCCTCTCCTCGGCAAACCAAAAAGTAGATCCCGGTCGTTCGAAGTTCAAGGTAATGTTATGATCCTCTATCATAGATTTGAAGACACTTTCTGTTGATAATAAGTCAACACTAAAGTAATATCCACAAGAAAGGAAGCAAGAAAAAAGCATTGCGACAATCCCAAATAATTCCTCTTTTTCGATCAAAATGTCTCTCCTAATATGAATAATGATTTTGAAAGCGGGGAACAAAAGGTGCTTCATACCCATTTTATTTTCAGCTTGAGCGATCTCCTCCGGCCCATATGGGCTTATAGGTAGAATCTGCCGTAGCTTATTTTGGCCATTTTTGAAATTATATAAGCCTCCTCGCCATTTTTTACTATAGAGATTGCTTGGGAGACGATGTTCTTCTACCAGCCGATGTTCGCCGAGAAGGAGGGAACCAAACTAGCCAGTTGTCAGCATAAAAACTTGGGACAGAAATGGAAAATATATAGGTATAAAAGGTGTTGAGCAAGCATGCATAATCATGCGAGAAGCTAAACGGAGGATAGGTCGCATCTTGTTTCGGACAGTAGGGATTTCCATGCTCCAATCTCCCCCCAAACCAGTACTTGAAGGACAGTCGTCTGCGAGCCGGAAGTAAGAGTCCCTGCCGGGAAAATTGTCAAAATTTATAATCTACCGCTCATCCCTAAAAACAGGAAGTATCTCGTTGTCTAAATTTGGTTCTTTTAATCGCCTACTTGAGATCATATCGAGATGATAGAGCTCCCTGGCAAAGTCACAGAGTTATTAGAAATACTCAAAAATAGGGCTGCGAGGATTCAAGATTTGTAGGAAGTGCCCATACCTCGTTGTGAAACCCTTAAACTATTTCTTTTGTCGCTTCAATCTCTTCAAATCCCAGGACACTTCCTCTTCCGTACTCCTTTCCTCGGTCTTCACCCCCATTCTCCCCCCCCCCCCTTCCTCTTCCGAATCCGGTTCCTGTAGCCCATATCTCGGGTCCTCTTATTCAAACCTAACCTTGAGGGGCTCATAAGAAGCGTGAAACGGACCATACTTCGGTGGCCAGCGGCTCCAGACGCTCATGGTTATTTGTCGCGGTTCTGATATATGAACTGACTTGGCTCCCAGTTCCATCTAGTTCGATGCTAAATAAAGCATTGCCATACAAGCCGTTACCAAATGAAACGTAAATCCTCTTTGTTCCGCTTCAGCATGCATTTTTATTTCTTTGTCTTTGATCGCAATGCCGCAAACAGTAATTGCCGATTTCCCAACAGATATTCAGGTCTCCTCACATCCCCCGCTACAAAGCTATGTACCACAACTAGACTACCAGCATATAAATTCTAGCAACCAATGCTATGCGAGTATTTGTGATGATTTATGAAAACCTTATTGCCTTTGGTGGCAAGCGCTGCTCCCACGCCTTAGCAATGGGATGAGTTTGACAGGAAGATACTGGGAGAGGAGAACTCTTGAATTTTTCAGTACAAGCTAGTACAGTTTGTGCTAGGTTCAAAGGGGGTCTCGATCAGGTTAGGGAAGCGAGGGAAGGAGCACCGTTCAGATGAGGTGCCGAGGTGAGGTGCCGAGGGGTGAGTTAAGAACAAAGAGGCAGGCACGATGAGAGCTGGCTCCTTCCCCACCAAATTTTACTGACTACAAGCTCATTTCAAATCCCGCCTCCAACTTCCACAGTGAATAGCCGGCGGAGACTCTTCTTCCAAAAGAAGGTCTCGGTAAGTCAAGACCTGTCAAACAAAATAGCAGCGCGCATGCTATTCAATTAAGCGCTGAAGCCAGATATCAAGCGGTATAGTCGGTGGTGTACTCATTCGTAGGACATATTGTGCTTAGTACTTAAGAACACTAAATCCCACCTGAACAGTAAACAATTAAAGCAAATCCTATACATTTCACCTAGATATCCAGCGAATACTCTACCAAAGATGTTTTACCTACAAAAGAATCAAGATAAAAGGTGGTTGTAAATAAAATAGTTTCGAGGCGGTTTAGTGTATATCTATACAGAGTTTTTAAATTACATTATTGTGAAAATTGAATAAAGCATATTAGATGCGGTGGGTAACTTCACTAATTATAGAATTGACTAATTCTGTCTAGAGTTATTTAAATTCGCCAAAAATCAATCTCTATACTGTTTTCATCTTACTTGAGCGTTCTAAATTATTTGAATATTTATGTTGAATGAATGTCAGTTGAATAAGTATATGCTGTACTCTACTTTCAAGACGTCTCGGATTTTAATTAATTAACTTTCTTAATCTAAATACCCTCGAATAATATAATTTAATACTTAAACTTACTAGACTAACTACTCACTACTATAAAGTAGTAACATGATTGGGTAATTCAATGTTTGGTGAATAAAGGATACCACACAGAAAGTAATGAGCAGTAGACAATAAAAACCGCAGTAAATACCTCAAGCTTGTACCTGCCTATCTAGTTGGATATTCCAGCTTTCTAGGATAATCAGAGGTAATTAATCTAAATACTTGGGACAATTTGAAAAATTAACGCAGACGTTTGGAACAATGAAGTCGTATTGTACCAAAATATCTAGGGTAATACTTGGAAAGTTTGACACAACGAGCGATTTATTAATCGTAGGCGTGGCACGTATCCACTCTACTGACCTTCGTTCCTCAGGGAGTAGGTGTATTCGATTAAGGAATCTTTTTTGCACGCAAGCCACAGTAGAAGTGGAGCAAGATTACAGGCTCGAGCACTCAGTTGTAGAAAAGTGGAGAGAAATTGTGGAAAACCAGATGTAAGCCACATTCCTTAATTGAATACACCTACTCCCTGAGGAACGAAGGTCAGTAGAGTGGATACGTGCCACGCCTACGATTACCGCTTTTGTTGTCTACCACGAGCGGGTGTCTCCCAATTCTTCTTGTCACACTTGCCACAAGTAGCAAAGTAGCACACGGAAAGTCGTACGAGTTTTCCAGACCACTTCATCTCGACACACTCCAGTCATCTGCTCCTTTCGTCCGCTGTTGAGGATACTCAAACAAATAATGTATCAAATAGCTAAAAATAGAAAGACGTTCAAGCATTGAAGGTGGATTCGCGTCATCTAGACGTCTAAAACAAGTGCTGACTAAATGAATACAAAACTACCAGTAGTAGTTCGGAGACTTGTCTCGTTTAAAAAGTCCTTATATCAAATTTGGAGGGGCTTGTTGGCAAAGGGTAAAGAAAAAGAGAGGGAACTTTGAAAATCGCACTGATCAGATATAAATCTTGACTCCAATTCATACACACCATATAAACAAATCACGTTCCAAATAGAAGTTGCCTCTAAAATAAATTATACAAAAAAACCCCCAAGAATTCTAAATGCTTCGCTAGAATCAACCCACTATACTCCTTCTTCAAACACAATATGGTTACCTTCTCTCCCATCGCAGAAATATTGAACAAGAGGAATACCATTATAAAACAAAATAGATTTATTCCATAGTTTCTTCCATAGCACGCTTGGCCCACTTGAGGCTCAAGCCACGTGCAGCGTTCTTGTTTCCCTTTGTCGCCTTTCCGGTTGCGGCAGTTGCAGTTGCAGGTGATGCAGCGGCGCTTGCAGAAGCTCCCTTGCCCTTCTTTCCGGTGTTAGCTTTGGCAGCACCAGTGGCAGCGGCGGCAGGAGCATTGATGTTTGCCTGTGACACAGTCTGGACTGGGGACGCGGATGTGGTTACTTGAAGACCAGCGAGAGCTATTAGAGGATTAGTTTGGTTTCTGTAAGTGATGGATAAGATTACATACCATCGGCAGCGGCTACCTGGTCAAGGGTAGCACCTTTCTTTTGGTTGGCATCGACGGCGGCTGGGAGATCCTTAACGTTCTGGGTGACTTGCTTATCGATACCGGCTTTGGTTTGAGCGGTTTGGATCTGGTTGGCAGATTGAGCAGTGGCCTTGACATCGGATTGTTGGACAGCGAAGCATCCTCCGAATGGACCGGCAACAGCGTTGTTACGGCATCTGACAGTGCAAATGTTTCCAGTGGAACCTGAATTGGTTGTTATTATACGCAAAACAGGGAAGACTATCTCTCGTGCCTACCTCCGGTGCATGCAAGGTCAGCTGGCATGGCAACGTTGATCGTGAAGTCCTCAGTCTTGGCTTGAGAGAAACCGTTGACACCAGGAACGTTGTTGGTAACGGTTAGGTTTTGAGAGATAACGCCAGTGTTTCCAGTGGTATCTATATCACAGACATATGGACCAGCTCCATCAGCGTTAACCTGATGAATGGTGACTGCCATAACGGTACCGGCCTTCACTGATGTGACGGCGCCAGCTGCAAGAGCGTTCTCGGTGTTCTCTCCAACATCTATGTTTCCAGTCAACTCAGTTCGGCCACACTCATTAACGATGTTGGCGGCGATCTCGGCATCTCGGATGATGGTGGTATCTTGCTGGCAAGGACTAATTCCGGTGCAGTTTCGTGCGATGCTTGGGTCAACTATAAGGGAGGTTTAGTACAGGTAAACAATTGCGTCTTACTTCTTCTCCTTACCTTGGAAACCGACACTTGCTGGAGAACCCTTCTCTCCTTGGGCATTCATGATAGTACCATGACCACTGACGGCGACGGCAAATGACAGCACTGCTGCGGAGTAGAATGAGGCGTGCATATTGAAGAATGAGTAGAATAGGTGTCCGGCACGAGTCAAAGAATGTATCGAGTTAAAAAACTGTGGGGAGAATCACCTGGATCCTAAAGAATTTAATTATAGAACGGATTGAAAGTTAACACGGATGAGTGAAAAGCGACACAAAGAAGGGAATGGCAGGAGTTTATATCGGTTCACAACTGAGACCCCTATACCCGCCATCATCTTGGAAGTGTGGAGTAGTAACTGCGGACCTGCGGATGAGGCTCCTTCGTCGCTGTCCGGATTTTGACCGTCTAACAAGACTTGTTGCACAAAGAGTGGACCAGCTGTTCATCGATAGGTGGACTCGGAAAAATGGAGAAGAAGCACATTTCGAAGCCCACCGACTGAAAACAATCGAGAAACAACACCGCGTGAAGCACCCCGTACAGTATGGCTCTCCCCCTGCTCTCTTGCGGCTTGCCAGCCTTCATCGGATCATGATGCGCTTGGTGAGAATCATGGGATGGCAGATCCAGCAATCGTTGAAGGAAGAAGCCCGAGGAGCGAATTGAAGCAGCGGCTGGTGGCGCAGATCCACTCAGGGGCTCTCGCTTGGTAGGGGTACCGTAGCCGAATTAAAACGTTGACCCACGCCGCTTCGACGTTTTTGGTTCGTTTTTGACCTTGCCGCTCTAGAAGTGGGTTCGCGGAGGCATGGCCAAGCTTTCTGCGAAGCAGCTGGTGTCGGACCCTCTGCCAAGTCCACGACCAAGTGTGCATTTCGACAGGCCATTAGACAACATCAGGCCAGACGGAGTTTGGGAAGAAGGGATTCAGGAGGGAAAGTCTAACCTGTGGACCCACTATTCAAAGATATATATATATGTGGGTCCTTTGGCTGTCTTGTTTCGTGCGTAATCTGTTCCTGCATCTCTTCAATTCCTGCAAATGCACTTCTAGCAATTTCGACAAGGCTTCAAGCAATCAACCTTAAATCGGATTCTTTAATAAAGTGGACTAATGATCCTGGACCTGTTGAAGCCGATTTGCCGAGACGACATTCCCGAAATCCAATCAGAATACTCGCGTACGAAATAACCCCATATGAAGGAACGAAATTCAACACAGGAGAAAGTGTGGGGAGTTTCAAGGTCTCTGATTGGTGAAATTGGTCATTGTTCAACGGAGAATATGGAGGATTTAGGAAGTTGGGACGAGGTCACCCCTGCGTTTGAAAGGCGGAAAGGAGCCGCACCATTGTCAGTTTCAACTCCCAACTTTTACGAGGGGAAGTTGAGAGGAACCAACATTAGATTTTTATACAGTCGAGGCAGCTCTTCTCAGCTCGTATGTAAGCATTGAAGAGCATTTTAAGCATAATCTCACTCATCTCCATGTGAAATCCGTTCGTTGAGACGAGTTAAGATCATTTTCAGGAGGGGCAGGCGGAAATAGGAGTGGAATCGCTGACGGCCAACAAAGAGAGAACATGCCCACTTATGCTATGGGCATCATACGAAGTGGTAAATGCCAAAGATGCAGATTTCTTCTAGTATAAAGTCCAAGCTAAAGGTACGAAATTTCTAACCCAAGGACGAGGATCACACAGAGCAAGGAAAAACGAAGGAAACGAGACGAAGAAACAAAATCAATCCCTCTTGGAGGCCCCCTACGGAGGTAAACCTGGGAATACGGGATTCCTCAACGACTCGGCTCCCACTGCCAAAACAACGCCCATTTATTTGCCACTTAGATAAGTGAGATATCTCTGTAGAAAAGACTATGGTTCACACCGGTATTTGAAATAGTCTCTTGGGATTAGGGAAACATAAACTTCAGATGGAAGTGAACATTGGATGGTCCATCTGACAGCTTGCTAACAGACAGAAGCAAGACGATAGAACAGGACCAGTGCTTGGAGATACTTCTCCTTGATAACAAGACGCGCGAAGCATAAATAAAACAGTCCTTGCAGGCCCCTTACGAAATACAAACAAAACGAGTGCTCTCATGCCGTTATGAATAATTATGCGCTGAAAACACCAACCGAACTTCACCCGGGTTCAAATTCCTGAAACAGCACCGATAGAATTTACCTCCAAATGCGCCCGTTTGAGATGTACACCGCACCAGCCACAACGCGTATACCGTCAAAACTCATTCATAAGGTCCGGTGGAGTGCGAATAGTGGGACGGTGGGGAACCAATTTCACCACCAAAAAGACGTCGAAAGGCTCAAAATCGCCAGGGGAGAGAATTAGACGAGCTTCAAAAAAAGTAGGCAGCTTGGATTTTAAGGGTTCAGTGGAGTAGAAAACACGATTCTGGCCATTGAGCTCTTCCATTCACGCCAAGGTAAATCAGTCCCGCTATCTGGACTCCACCCGACCTTATGAATGAGGTTTGACGGTATGCCATTTGTCCGTCTGAAACTGGCCTGATCTTTTGACCTCAAGTTTTTCAAGGCCTTACCCGAGGAACGTCACTTGTCAAACTTGCCTGCCAGCAAACCACCACCCCCTTTGTCATCTTACATCTTCATGTTTCTGCTTTTCGATACAACGAGATACTTGTACAATACAGCGCTGAAAATTCGCGAATGAAAGCGGCTAACATAGAGTAGGTTCCGCGAAACAGTAAAGGCATGACTCCCTCCCTTCTTCAAGGTATCAACCAACCAATTCCCTCAGCAAACCAGAAACTCCCTTTCCAAACAAGGCCATCAGCGCCGGAGGTATTTCCTTTTAATTCCATGAGTATTTATCGTTCTGTGAACCCTAATCATCTTCCCCATCACTTTCGTCCGGTGGCAAATCCCCAACAATTAGCGGAGTATCCTCCATTTCCTCGTCTCCATCATCATCTTGTGCCAATGTATCATTTCCTAGACCATTTCCTACAATAGGACCCTTCCCCCCTGATATGGGTTTCCCCATGCCCTGGCCTCGAGTGGAATCTCGGTTTGGTCTTTTTCTGGGTGCGGGGGTATTGTCGTAAACTATCGCATCCTCGTTTTCCTCTTCCAATTCAGCATCGTCCATTTCTTCCTCGTCTTCTTCCTCGTCACCAAGTAACACTTCATTACCGAGCTTGCTGCGCCGACTTGTCAATTTTGGTGGCATACCAGGACCACTGTCCGCAAATCCAAAGTCGGATTTCTTTGTGCCCTTTGGCCATCTTCCAGGTCCACGACCAGTACCACCACTTTTTCTCCTTGAGCTGCGTGAGGCAGCGGAACGCCTTGATGAACCGCTAGACCGTGCAGCAGGACGAGATGGTGTGTGATTGGTTGATCTTGGTCGTGGCCGAGGTCGTGGTCTAGATCCCGAAGGTCGAGGTGTGTTCCGATTTTTGCTTCCTGGAAGAGCGGGGAAGACCTCAAATCTGATGGGAGGAATGGAAGATGCTGCCTCGTAATAGGTAAGCTTTCGAGAGCCGTTGACTTTGGTCATCACACCAGATTCGGCAGATCCAACAGAAGTTCCAGGTCTGAAGATTTCGCCAGATGCCGTCGTCAACTTCCCCATAGAGTCCGTTAGGTCTTCAGACCTTCCATCATTCCCACTAAAACTACCATAATCCCTCTTACTTCCACTGTGGCTGCCAAATTCGGTGGTGTCTTCGTCATCGTCTTCGCGTGGGGCCATTGACTCAAGAGGCGGTGCATGATCGAATGCATTTCCCCGACCCATGATGTATGGCGTCCAAACCAATTTCTTTGGGTTTATGGAGGCGTAACCTTTTGACTCATGGTGCGCAATTACATCCCGATAAAGTTCTGTGTTTAATTGCAAAGCATATACCCCAGTCACAGGGTCGCGAACGAGAGCTCTCAGTTGCTCAAGGGCCGAAATAACGTCGTCAGGGGTCAGACCCATTTCGTCCGACATCTGCTTGATGCTTGGTATTTGGTCTCCAGATTTGTAGTGCTGTAGGTAATGACAGAGCGCTAAGCGCCAGTAGTTTCGATAAGAGACGAGCCCCATGTCCGATAGAGGTTTCTCTGGCGAGCCGGTCTTTTTTTCGACACGAGTAAGGAGGTATGAGAAGTCGATTAAGAGATTGCCGTAACCTTTTCGCTGGAAGATGGGAAGTACCAGGATACACGATACGTTATTGAGACTGGTTGGACGCTTTTCCTTGGAGAAGTAGCCGACAAAGTGGTAGCCCAACTCGTCATATTCGGTGAGAACATAAAACAAGAAGGGCTCGACATCGTAGTAAAGCGTCTTGGAACCCAAGAATAATTTGGCGAGGAGGCAAAGATTCTGACAGTAAAGTGATTGTTTTCGACCATCAACCTCAAACATTGAGATGTTTTCATGTCGGTATATTTCGTCTCCGGGAGGATGCTTCCATGGACATTTTGTTTTGTGGCGCCAAGCAACCGTGGCAGACTCCATGTACTTCAGACAAAATTCGCAAATGAACAGAGCCTGGTTTCTGCTATATTCTTCGGGATATGGGGCAGCGTACCAAATGTCGATTTGATATTGACCAAATTCTATGTACTCGATTTGGCTAGCCGGTCCAGATACCTTGCGAGGCTTCTTGATACCTGATGCCGCGGCGGCTTCAGCGGCAGCTTCTGCCCTTGCCTTCCACTCTTCTTCAGCCTTCTGCCTAGCTTCGTCAAATTGTCGACGATGTTCGGGTTTGGGTAATGTCATCGATGTGTCGGCTTCAGCTTCGGTTAAGATGCCGCCATAAGGCTTCGACTTGAGTTCATCCATTTCTCTCTCGTGAAGTGAATAAAAAGGCTGGGTAGGGTAACTGGAAGGTGCAAATGAGGCAGCTGATACAGCAGGTGCGGGTGCGGGTGTAATGGCGGCTCTCGAACCACCAGGCGGATGTCTGATTCTTTTTCTGACTGGTTTAGGTGGTCGGGCTTGAATGTGTTCAAGATCGGCTGGGTTCAAACGAAACATCAATTTCATGACCCGTGGTGCTCGCTCAAGAACAACGGCATGCGATATTGAAGCTATCTTGGGCCGGAGTGATCTTGAGACTCTTGGGCTAGCAGGTGCTTCGGTTTTACTGTCACCGTTGGTTTTGGGAACGATGGCCTCAGGCTGCGACTTTTCTGCCTCAACACCATTTTCTTCATTCACTTGAGGTTTGTCTCTATTTCGCCTTCTTGGTGTACTTGAGACTTGTTCCTCACCATCTGCTTCTGCAGATGACGGTTTTCTCTTTCGCAACAAACGAGAGCCGTCCATAGGATCGTCTGGTGCTATTAATTGATTAAAGACCGAGTGAGAATCTGGCTTGATGGCTCTTTGGGATGGAAGCAGATCTCCTGGTAGTCGATCTCTGGATATTCTTCGGGCTGAGAGGTCGTCGAGGTGCTCTTCAATCTCAGGGATCACCGTCTCTGGTACCAGTTTGTTGGACACACAATCAGGACAACACCACTTCTCGGGTTCTATATTGAAGTCAGTAAACACTTCCGCCATGAATGAAGCCTGACTCACCATCGTCCGGTACCATTGCCCCAGCGCTGCGAGCGCATTGCTGATGAGCTAAACTCTAATTAGTAGGATCCATAATGAATGGCAATGATTTACCAACCGTTATCACCACAAACAGCACACGACAAGTATACCTCAAACTCCTCACTGGGATCACTATCCTCGTCCTGGTGACAGAATCTAGCAAAGTTAGTGAATTGTATATCCGGTTTCCATACTTGGCCCAACATACATGCACCTATTGGGATTTGCAGGCTCCTCTTCCTCTTCCCCAGCTGTAGATTTCCATTCCACTTCCACTTCGGCATCCGAATCTTTAGACTCATCGTCCTCCTCCCCACTTGCAACACTTTCATCATCGTCATCGTCATCTGTTCCAGACAATGCATCCTCGTCATCGTCCAGAAGGCCTGGTTGTATTTTGACGGCACCGACACCCTCTCCATCTTCGTCTTCTTCATCCTCGTCTTCCTGACTATCCTCTTCCGCGTTATTTTGCGCCGACTCGGCCATTTCTTCATCTTCTGCGTCCTCCCCTGACATGGCAGCATTTTCCGAAGCCAAATCCTCGTCCTCGTCTTCATTATCCGCCATTATTCCATTCTGTAACTGATGATTTGCAGCCACTGCATCCTCGTTCTCTGCCATCAGATCTGCCAAATCATCTGCTTCATATTCCGCATCCTCCTCGGAAGTTGCCATACTGTTTTGTGGCTCTTCTTCCAGCAATACCGCAGCGGCCGCCATTCTGTTGTCTTTTAGGACATTCGTAGATACAAGAGTTGTATGCGGACGGAGAAATGGCGTGCCCAAACGCCGGATTATTTTGTCGTCGAACCAATTTCCAATGCGCCTCGTGGAATTCAAGCGTTGATCAGGGGAATTTCAGCCGGCTTTTGTAGGTTATCTTTGCGCCGGATGTATCTGAAGCTTATAAGCAGTAAAGCTATGTTGTTAGGCGTTGTGGCGAGCTTCGCAGATACTTTGTTCTCTTGTAGGTGGTGTTGCAAGTAGGGAGGGATGGCAGTCGTCGCGCGCTTGTCTACCACAACACTGGTTGAACAATCAAAGTCAGTGCAAAAGTGGAAACATAAGCTATTCAGACGCGTGAATAAAGCTTCGGCGCAATGAAAATCGGGTTGTGAAGTTGACTTGTTACAATCGGCTTGAGTATACTCCTGGCCATGTCGTTGAGGAGACCGATGTAGGCTTAGTCAGTCCGATCTGCAACCTGGGGCTGAAAGCCTGGACAGCCAGGCAGGCTAAAGCGACGTCAACCATCAATTGCCCTGAAGAGGAGCGTCAATTGCGCAACAACCACAACACATAGCAGAGTAAGAAGCCCCAGCGCCCCTCTAGAATTAGTATGCTCGCATAAGCTAACCTCCTCTGTAGAATTGATATCCTACCGCCACCATGGGTGTACCATTCGAGGCTCTCATTCCCTATGCGATCATGACCGCCGTTCGTTCACCCACCCCTCTATGAACCCAAAGCATGCCCATACTAAGCTACTGCAGATGTTCGGTATTAGCGGAGCAGGAATGTCAAAGATCAGAAACATGCAAAACGGTGGAAAGCGAGGACGTCACTCGGTGGATCAATGGGACAGAGTCAGTATTCCAACCTACCCCCATCTGCCCATCTCTAGCATAAATGCTAACATTGTTGCAGCAAAGTAAACGCCACCCATTCCAGGATTGACCTACGAAGTGCTAACACGGGTTTAGTGATGGATCGTGACCGAAGATTGACTGGATTTCTGCGGGGACAAACAGATAATGCAGAGGCACCGGCAGGATTCGAGTTGAACAACCCTTGGAGAGTACGTACAATTACTTACTTTGGCTTCTTTCCAGGAAGAACAGCTGACTAGATATTCAACAGTGCGAGAAGCGTATCATTTGATTTGGGACTCATGGATTGTACATACATACTGGGAAGGGGTAATACAACATCAAACTTGCAAGATTCACGTCTCGATCGAACACTTATTTCTTGAGAATTTTTGGTTATAAAAACAATACCCTACCGATGGCCCCCGTTATGGTGTTCCCATGTTTCTACTTTTCTTGCGGCCTTTACCCCGCCAGCAGCATGAAGAGATGTTTTCTTGGTGAGTCTAGTCGCTATTGCAAGCATGATTTCAAGGCCATGTATTATTTCGGGTCACCTGGTTTTACTATTGTTTCCTTGTTTGCATTCTTTATTAGTCTCGTACTTGTCGTTTCGAGTGCCCCCTCTAAAGCCCAATATTCCCTTCATTGAATCCAGATTCTGTGCTTCATTCACCAATTATGTTATTACTTTAGAGTATAAGGGCCTGTTTGGCTCACGTAAATTATCAGATAATTATAATTATCTAAATCGTTTGGCATGCACCCGATAAATGACGAGATATTTAATTAAATTATCCGATAATTATGTAAACCATTATCCCCACCAAAAAAAAGCTATTATCCATCTATTGTCAAAAAGACGATAATCCAACAATTCCTTCAATATCTCTTTTTACTCCCACCACTAGTACTAGTACTCCACCACCACCACCATGCGCACGCTACTCCACCGACGTCGGATACGTACTCGTAACCTCTAAATAGGTGCTATAGTTGTAGTAGCTGGAGCCTTTTCTTGTATGAATTATTATAAAAGTAACTATATAAAAACACCTCAACACACTTCAAGGTTGCGAGGTGATGAGCGGATGGAGGAATTAATTAATGGCTACCCAAAGCGTATGAGAGATAGCCTCCATATTACTCAGGGGGCCTTTGAGGTGATGGAGCTATTACTCATGTGAAAGACCTCTTTTGCACCTACAAGATATATGAGTACAAGGGAGCAACTTGGTATATTCCTTTATGCCGTAGCTAGTGACCTTTCCATACGTAAGATGGTGGAACGCTTCCAAAGGTAATTAATTAACTAATCCAACCAATCACAAGAGAGTATTTAGCTAACCTGGCCAATCAGGAGCTCTAAAACAATACAACGAACTTACTATAAAGTTATGCTCCTATTCCTGTCAGACGGCCTCTATAATTCAACGATTGCGCACCTCGATCCGCTGACGATACCCTCCAGGATTGAGTACGATACCAAGTATTTCCCATACTTCAAGGATTGCCTAGGAGCCTTGGATGGTACTCATATTCCGGTAATCCCTCCATATAAAGAGAGGTCACTTTTCAAGGATCAGTTGCACAATTTATCCCAAAACGTCCTTGCTGTCTGTACCTTTGACATGAGGTTCTCTTATATACTCTCAGGGTGGGAGGGAAGTGTGGCGGATTCCACTTTATGGGTAAAAGCTATGCAATCTGAAGCTATCCAAATACCTCAAGGTAAATATATTTTAGGTGACTGTGGCTTTCCCAGCTCTCGGGAGTGCTTGGTGCTATATCGTGGTGTACGGTACCATCTAAAAGAGTGGAAGGATTAAATAAAAAGTAGGAGAAGTGATTTAATTTATAGGTGGTGGTGGTGGTGGAGGTGATTAGTGGGGTGACTAAAATATATCGTCGATATACTAATAAATATTATCGATATCATCAATAAATGCCCTGAACGAGCCAAACGATACCGCATATATTAATTAGATAATTGGATAATTGGATAATTAAACAAATATATGCGGCAACTTAAAAAAGCCCTCCCCGCATATATTTAAGGATATTTATAATTATCAATAAGTGATCCAAACGGGCCCTAAAGCAATGTCAATTTTGAATGATAATATTTGCGTAACATTTAAGACCCATCTAAATTTCATTTATCAAATATAGTTATCCAAGATGTTTTAAAGAACTAAGTTAACTGAATGTAGTTCGGATGTTCTCAAACTGTTAATTATCCAAGAAAGTCAAGACAATTATATGAGATTAAGCCTTTGCGCTTATTCAGTATGCCTAGATATAATTAATTCCTTCTATAATTATTAAATAAGCATATCAGAACTGTATCTTTGGGGTTACGCAGATTCTGTTGGTAGCCATTGTCTTTATTTCCAATACACAATTTTCTATCGTAACCTCGAATCTCACCGAACTCCTCAACTCCTCTGGCTTCCTGGGTTGCCGTTCAGGTGTCCCACGATGGATTGTATTCCACTTCTTGCAGCTTGCCTGGGGAGCAGGCGGGAAATTTGCGACAGTATTGTGTCCACTTTTTCGGTTTTCTCTTCCTCTAAAATAAACCCATGTCGGTACCCGAGTAATGCCACATGGCTAATTGAGTATCAATCAAGATTCGCAAGTTCCCAACGCGGCTCCATATCTCAATTCCGGCAAGTTGCCGTAAAACCGGAGCTCTGCAGGGGTTCCTCATGGGAGTCTGTGACTGAACCAAACTCCCGGGCCGACCGCCTCAGATTTGGGAAACTGAACTCTATTCGTAATGAGAGCTGGAGTCGTACAATGTCACACAAATTGACTCGCAGTTCGCAGTGATACCTTGTCCTGGAAGAAATTTCTTGCCTTTATTGAATCCAAACAGAAAACCGGGGCTTTGGTTTTGGGGAAAGTGAAGAGAGCTTTTTGGTTAATTTCTGCTAGGCATTCCAAACTAGGTTTGAATTACTCTACCGAATAGTTTACCCTTGCCCAAGAGAATTAAATTCTACCAGGTGCTATTCTTACCAATATTTCATTTCCTGGAAGAACTAACTCTTTGCCCAGGGTTTCATCCCAACAGTTTACCCTCCTTCCACTTTCTTCAAAATTCAAAATTAGAGTGAAATTCAGGATCAATATTCCCTCTTTGTCAAAAAACCAAAAAGGTCTCGTCTCCACAGTGTGATACAAGATTTGGAAATTAAAACTCTGCCTATTGCTAAACATAAAGAAAGCCATTACTGTAGCTTGAAACACGGTGTGGGCATTGAAATAACTTAAAGTATTATTTGTCAACTTCATTCCTAAATCCTTGGCTGTGAGGGCTGCTAGAAACTTAGACATTTTGAAACACCATTTTACCAGCCTTAGATCCTTCACAAAACAAAACACGCTCTTCTGACCTTCAGGTCCTCATTGGCTCCAAGACTGGTTCTTGCAGCTAAATGGAAGAAGAAATCTGCTCAATTCCATTACCAAAGCCCCCATACGATATATTTCTCTCGGAAAAAACGCGTACAGAAGAAAAGCAGATTCATCTTACATGCAATGGAAGCCTTCTTCTTCACCATAGGAACTTAAGTTATGTGCTTTCAATAGCAGAGAGAATAAACCAGGTCCCAGATTGGAGAAAAAAGACGTGGTTGAACTAGTGATGCGATACATGTATTGAATGTGAAAACCACACTAAAACAAACCATGTAAGAAAGTATTCCACACAGAACACTCGTCAAACTGAAAGTAAGGGAATTATGGCTTGGCCAAAATTTGGTGGGGCGTTGCGAGACAGAGAAAACCCATTCCTCCACATAGCCATATAGTGATATGAAGAGTTGAGGTTTCCCACTCTTCAGGGGCCCTTCTTGGTCGCAAAACCACCACTAAGCCATCACTGAGCTAATTTGAAACCGAAAAGTAAATTAGTATGTTACAAAAACGTGCAAAGATTGATGAAATGCTACCAGCAAATGCGATACCTCCAAACCCACCCACGCCCTTCAAACCCCTCGTCCCAAATACCATACATGAGAATCACTCCAGTTTTGTTGAGCCTAGTCCAGAAAGCAATTATATCACTGAAATTATAATATTAAACTTTAAGTGTCAGTTTTTGACGTTCCCAATCACCAATCCCCCCTTTTCTCTCGCCTCGCACCACCACCAATCGGAGAATTTCAACGAATAGCAAGTCATGTACCTTACCAGGAAGCACCCAATGAAATTCTGCCAAACTCTCCCTTGCTTTTACTCTAAATATTTCAGTTAAATATAATTTAAAGGCTTGTTTAGCTATGTAAGTACAATTTTCAATGTGCCGAAGTACTGCAAGAGTTGGATCCTTGGGTCATGGAAAGGAAACATGAGAATTCAAAGTCGGGTTTATCAACGGAATTAAAAGATTTTGTATTATATAGCTACACAAAGAGAAGGAACCACACACATCCAGAAGTAAAATAAAAAGCTAGCTACAGAAAAAAATATGTAGGTAGATAGGCAACCCCAAACTAATAATCAATCACCTATCGTAAACTGAACAAAGTACAGTACTTGTTCAAACATTAAAAGAACACAGGACATCCAAGAGCTAACCTCGTAACAGATAATTCTGGTTTGGGAAAAAGAGACAAAAAAATTAAATAACGTATATCTTTTTTCATCGCCCATTTGTCCCGCTTGTGTAAAATGTCCTGCCCCTTTATCCATCTTAGGTATCTTCCAAGGTATCTCCAAACATAATCCTGGTTGCTCCAAACTATCCTCCATTTGAAACGAGTAAACAATCTCCCCGCTTGAAACAATAAAAAAACGTATATGTCTTGCTTGTGTAATCCCCCCAACCACGGGTATTTTGAGAAGAAGAAAAAAGAGAAAATAAAAGCATAACGCGTCCCACGGGTATATATAGCCCAAAAATCGCCCATTGAATGAAATGTGAAGTTTTCTATGTGATCGTGCCGTAAATGAACAGGAGAAACCCAACGAAACTAGGATATAATCAAGAAAATAATAAAATGGGTAGTGGTAAATGTGTAATGCCCCGAAACCAACGCCCCACGCTGTGCAGTGCAGGTGTTATGCGCACCAAACCGCCCCACCATATGTCCCCCAACCCCTTTTGGTATACAACATCCTCGCCAATGTGCTATGCTTATGTCCAAAGCCCCGGAAAATGATAAATGAGAAAATGCAAAAGATATTTGAGGTGTGTGTGTGTGTGTGTATGCTGTACTCTTTCCCTACCCCCCTTTTCGAAGGCTTCCAGAATCCCGCTGATGAAAATGGCACCCCACCACAAAAATGCTTTTAAAGAGAGAAGTCAAAACGCCAGACCCCTGGTCACACCTATATAAATCCTTCCAAACAAGTATATCTTTATAGATTACAACCCGACATGTTGTGTAAATGTCAAGGCTAGATTAATAAGGGGGCGATTCTATCCCCCTAGTTGTTTGTATGTGCAGTTGTCCTTGTCCAGGCGCCCTTGTGGTTGCTATGTGAGTTGCGCTTGCCATTAAATTCGTATCGATGGTTGGTCCTGACATCATCGGATTTGGATAAGATCCGGAGCCATAATCTCTTCTCCCAACTGAAGTCAACGGAGATACTGGTCCGTATGTTGTCGGGCTAGTGTTCATTCTTCCGTATGTGGGCGGGGCCATGCTAATTGGCTGTAGACCAGCAGCGACTTGGGCTCTCGGACTAATTGCATACTGATCGAAGGAAGAATTTTGGGTCTCTCGTTGAGTGGGAGAGATTGCCATTAGAGGGGGTTGTTGGTAGCGCATAGCTTGCGGTTGCTGAGGAGGGAAGTTTGCAGAGTGTGGTGATCTCTGACTACTCGTATCGAAGGAGGGGGAGTTGCCTGCCTGAGTATTGAGCCGCTGTGAGAAGTATAGATCACGAGAGGACATACTTGAAGACACTGGAGATGCAAACGTATAAGCATATCCTCCTACCTGCTGCTGAGGAAAAGTGTTCCCATAGCTTGGCTGGTCATACATTCTTGATGGTGCAAACTGTTCCTGGGGACTGAATTGCTGGCTGTAATTGGAGCTGTGTTCCGAACCCGTCCGGGGACGCTTGTTCGGTGCCTCGTCGCTATAAGAGCCCATAGAGACTGAGGATGGCTGGGACTGGTGGGAATAACCGCGCCCTATTGATGCACGATGCTCATACGGGTGGCCCTGTGTGTGTATTGGGAGCTGGATCTGCTCCGTATGTTCGGATTGGGCTTGCCGTGTTGGATCTTGAATTTCTGGTCCCGGTCCTGGTCGCTCCATGGTATAGCTTGGTTGGCGGCTCTGTTGCTGTGAACCCCGATACCGCGATTCATACTCATCAGAACCTTGACCTCTTTTCTTGAGCAAAGTCCTAGGCTCTTTTCTCAACCTTAGTCGAACCCCTTGGTCACTAAAGGACCGTGTGAGAAAGGTGGATTCCGCCATTCCAGGGAATGTTTTTTGGGGGTGAACAATGAATGGTTCCGATTGAGTGGATTGGATATGGAAGCATTCCTTGTCGCGCATTTCGTACAAGTTGAATTGAAGCCGGAATGTACCCTCAATCTTTATTGATAGATCTCCAAAAACAAAAAATGCACCGTCGTTGTTGCTTTGGTCCTTTAATCTGTGGAGAGAAGACACTAGAGTACCTGCTAAGGCAGTTCCCAAGGGCCCGGAAGGCACTTCCTTTTCTGGCGCGCCAACCAGACTACATGACATGAAAAAGTATGGACCTTTAAATCAAGGCAGTTAGCAAAATGAATCTTTGACGAGGGAATAAAGATCTCGTACTTTGTAGGTAGTTCTGAGCAGGATCAGATTGGGGAGATATCTTCAGTTGGATTATTGGAGGGGGGTCGACAGGTTTGCGATCTAAAAATCTAAAATTAGCCTCTGTTGTTTTTGAAAGGGAAGAAGAGACTAACCCTTTTCCTTGCCAACGGCAACTTTTGCAATCTCTGGCCTTTGCCTGATAACAAGCTGGCAATGTTCACTAATGGATAAATCTTAGCGGGTGCGGAGAAGAGATTTCCTAAAGAAAAAACAAACCTTCGCAAACCCTGTATTCTGGCGGTCGCCGCATCCGCGAACTGGTGGGTGGATTGTACGGTGTTCATAGAGGTAGCAGTGCTCAACACTGGTCTTGCTATTATAGATGGTGGAGTAGGAGATGGTGATGGAAGGGTTCCCTTGATATGTGTATGCTGGATCCCGGCCGGATTATAAGATCGATATGGGCTAGAATAACCAGATAATGACCGGCCGAGACGTGAATTAATAGTTTGCATGAGGTAGGGAGTATGTCTATCAGATAGATTTTTGATATTGCATAACCACCCAAAATAGTGTCATCAGAGGACTTTTGCGGGGGCCTGGATTTTCTGTAAACCGTTTGAAGATTGCAGACAAACCCGGTTGGATCTACGCTTTGATTTTGGGGCGGTCTGATGGCGTATACGGTTCCGAGTAGTTCGATGCTAAGGTAAGGATCTGAACCAGCAGAAGGGAGGCGCCGAGATTTTCCAAGTTTGAGAAGACGGTTAAGTGAGGTTTTTTTTTTTGGAGGCTCTGTTCGGAATGCTCCGAGGTATCTGCAGCAAGCCTTGCTAATCAACAAGAACGGTGTGAACCAATGTAAAGTCGAGACAGGGACCAGTAGGATGTCCAACAGGTTCGCAAGGCTGATCGTCCGGAGAATGCTTTAAGGGGTGTTCTGATTTCAAGGCAACTTGGAACTCTGAGGTTGACCAAAAGAGCGAAGGTGGCCCGGTTGGTGGCTGCGAGTGCTACTTGATGTGTACCCTTCCTTGATTAAGGCAAGCACGATGTGCAGTGGTGCTGACAGAGCCGGTCAGACAACGCGGGGGGAAAAGGACTGGACTTGGCTTGGTGAGGGGAACGCCGTTTGAGAGGATTGATTAGAGAATGGGGAAATGGAAGTGGAAGATGTTGGAGCCGGTGATGGAGAGTTGATTGGCGAGATGGCGTGGATTTTTGGGGAGGCAGCCAGTAGAGCAACAGCGAGAAAGAAGAACTAGCAACTAACAGGAGACTGGTCGTCCACACCCGCGCCCAACCTCACCTCACACAGCACAGCGGGGCAGGGTGCATACACACGAAGCGTTCTATGTACAGCGTGTACGAAAGTCGAATGCAGAGGTTGCAAAAGCGGGAGCTGAATTGAGTTGATCTGCTGCAGAGCGTCGAAAGGGAAGAGGAGGAAACGGATTGGGAAAAGGCTAGGGCTGTTGGGCCAGGATGAACGAATGTGATGTAGCAAGATGGTGCTTAGTGACGATTGGCTTTCCCGGGACGGTGGGATCCGCTGTGCGTTGAGACGGGGAACTGGGCGATCGACCGTTCGACGGAGAATTTGGGAACTGTCGTTGTCGCGGGCAGAAGGAAGAGTTGCAAAGAGGATATGTCGACGACTGGAAACGGTATGTATGTGGAAGGATCTTGGAAGGGTGGTCGCAGCTTTCGATGGATGGATGTAGAAGCAGGCAACAAGCAGGTAACTTGGTAGAGTACAAAGTATGTAATGTGGTGGGTGGCGGTAGGTAGGGGATTAAGTTTAAGCAGCTCTGTCAGGGTCCCAAGGATGTTGACTCTTTTGAGACGAGGGGAGGGGGAACTAGGTAGGGTAGAGGTAGGGGAGCTATCTGGAAGTTCCAAAGCCAGAAGGCTGAGATGATGATGAGTGAGGAGGGCAAGGAACCACCTGTATCAAGGATCTACTGTGGGAGAAAGAATCCTGGGTATAAGATTGTGTTAGGTGCTAGAAATATGTGCTAGGAACTAGCTGCTACAGGACGTCTGTCTGGCATTGGCTTTTATGCTAGCGTTTGCGGCAAACAGAAAGGAAATGAGGAGACGAGATTTGGGGACGTGCTGGCGGTGGATTCGGAGAAAAGACCTTGCACTTTTGATGATCTACGCAGGCTTGTCGCAGGCTTGTGAAATAGAGGTAGGGGAAGCTAGCAAAAGGGGCACTGGGTAGAAGAGGAAATGCTAGCACGAAATATGGAGTCCCGGTCGGAGTATATTTACGTATTGAGCAAGAAAAGAAGAAGAAACGGAGACTGTCTGCTGGCCCACTGGGTAAGCTGCTGGAGGGGTCTATAGATACCAGGTACGACGTATAGAGGGGTCCTCTATGTACTGCGCGTACTTACCGTATCCTGTACGGCAGTACCTCTGCAGTAGCTTCCAGACAAGGCAATATAGATCAATTCATGATCACGCCTCCTCATCCAAGCAGGCCACGCAGGCTGACTCTCCCAGAGCTCGCTCATTGCTCACTGAGCGGCGTCAGGGCTCGGAAGAGTCGTGACGAACCTGAATTGTCAACCGCAATGGCACCGATTGGGCATACAACGTAGCTTGCCCATCCACGCTCAACAAGGACGAGCCAAACGGCAGAGTACAAAAAGTGCCGGAGAACGGAGACGAGGTCCACCAGGGACTTTGACAGGTCGGATCGCCTTGAACGGTTGAAAGACAATCCATTAAGCTCCAGGGAGGTAATAGTAAGCTCGGACGCCGTTGAGCCAGGTGTTGTGTGGTGCGAACTCTGAATAGACAGGGCAGAACAGAGCAGAAATGGGCAGCACGTCGGTGACGCTGCCGGAGAAGCGCCAGGGTGACTTTTTGATATCATATCACGGCTTCTATAGCTCTTCTATAGCTCCTCTATAGCCACAAACCCCTCCTCCCGCTCTGATATCAACGCCCTTCGCCCGATGCGGACATTTCCTGGAGGGCGGACGGCTCATCGTCACAAACCCACTCAAAAGGGCACCAAACGAGGATGGGGCGAGTTCTCTGATGCTCTGCATCTGAATCCACGCGCATCACCACCACATTATCACACCGGACAGGCATTCATCGTGTAGCATACCCACGACGGTCGGCTTGAACGGGTTAGGAGGGTTGAAGGATGGTCAGAACTCTGGTAAGGGCTGGCAGCTGCCAGGGGAAAGGACCGTACCGGGGGCGAGAGGCCTGGGGGTCCTGGTGGGCGAGCTCTGCTTCAGCGGTGCGGCAACGGTGAGCTGCATCGTGTCCAAGTCTGGAGACGAGAAAGAGTTGGCATCCGGGTTCCTTGTCTCCCTGCGGCGCCGCTGGGCTGATGGATGGAGGACTGGATGAATGGGTGAAAAGAGGCCCTGGAGGTAGGAAGGGAGGAGGGAGGGGTTGGCTGTCGTTGCTCTTAGGCGCGGGTGATGTTGGGCGAACGAAGTCTAGTCTAGAGGAGGTCGGTCGCCGCCTGAGATTTGGGGTCGAGCTAGCCCGAGGCATCAATCGAGATTTGACAGATTTGAGACGGAGGGGAACCGCATCGAGGCTAGGCCAGGGGTTCGAGAGAAAAATGCTTGGTACGGAGTTCGTGGTGGCTAAAAGCCTTGGACATCTGAGCGAGAACAACACCACAACACCATCACCAAGTTCTTCAGCAATAATCCACACGGCCCCTGATATATTCCCTTGAGTTGAGAGGAGATCCACGAAACCTCCAGGTTGACAGATTCACACGTGTCCAGGTTCTCTTCAACATCCACCATCCGCAACAGCCATCAACCCTTCTTCAAACCCTTCCAAGTTTCCAAGCCTTCCACGACCAGGCCAGGTATTGAATCCACCCACCGCTTTTCCATCCTTTCTTGGTGCTAGGTGCTAGCTCTCGCTATCGACAAGCTTCTCAGCGCTGACTGATGATGGAGACTGTCCAAATCTTCCTCCCCCGGCCTCTTGTGCCTCATATTCAATATCAGGGCCCAGGGGTCGCTTGTTCTGCGAGATGGGAGATCCGTTGAGCTTTTTTTGCCGCGCCCGCCAGCTCCCTCGGACAGATGTGGTTGAGGTCCAGATGCCAGCTGCCAGAAAGGAGCTTCTGTGGCCCCCCAATTCGGATATGCCCTGCCCTGCCATGCAGAGTTGTTACGCTCGCCGGTACCAACATCCGTGCGTATTCGACATGGTTCAGAGGAGAAAGCAGACTGCCAGACTTCTATTCGCAGCAAACAGCAAATAGCCTCATTGGAAAATGTAGGTACTCTTACTGGTCTTCAAGTTGTCCACTTCTGCGGAAAACCCCACTAGCAAACCCGCAACCTTTTTTTGCCCTCACTACGGAGTATTTCGATTTCGAAAGGTTCTTCAAGAGATTTTGCAAAATTTAGGGGTGGAAGGATAGATGCAAACAATTGCAGATATAACACGTTTTGAAACCGGAGATGTCCCAACTGACCTCGCAAGTCTTCAAAATCGCAAGCAAAAACCATTCAACTTCAATAAACACTCTCTGACCTGACACTACGGACTCGTATTTCCGCGGGTTCTTATCGGTTCACGCGGTAACCTCGTTGTGAACACTGCTTTTTTTTAAATTTTTTTAATGCATCAAAACTTCAAGATTTCTGTGCGACAATCTCCAAACACTATTCTTTACCGGACCAGTTACTGTATCCGGTTTTCATTCCATATTTTCGAACCCAAAGTTGTCAGACAACCGTGATTACTGGCAGGAGTAGTCCATGTTCCGCAGTATTGCCGTCGCCATCATCAATAATACACCAATATACTATTGATCTAGACGAAGTAGCGAAGCAATGTTTTGGGGGCTAAAGAAGTCGCTTCGCCATTTTGCGAGATGATTTGCATACAATACGGATGTCCTCCACACAATGCGAACGGCAGCAGGTTTTGATATATGATATCGACAGCGGGGTTATACTATTGCCTGGGATTTTCCACACTAACTGGACCTGCAGGAGAACCATGCAGCAGCAGACCCATACGGTAGTATTTCAGGAGTCGGCAATGAATTCCAGCGGGGCCTTTCGGGGATATTTTACAAGCGAGCAAGAAATCACCTAACCTGGCAATATCAGAATAAATTCCCGAGTCAGCACCTTTCTTCCTCAAGATCCGTAATATCCGATAACTTGCGACTAGACTTCCTATACCTTCCTCTCGTCAAAGGTTAACAATCCGCAGACGAAGCCGTGCTCATCCTATTCATCTGAGCTTATTATGCCCTATCGCTGCGCCCATAGCACGGTGATTATTTTCGAAGCAGATTCGAAGCCCAAACGAACACATTGGAACCAAAGCTCGGTCCACCTGCTCGCGCACGATGTCAAAAAGCCCCGTCTTTTGACCTTCTCGAAGGATCGCCGTTGACTTGACCTGGCACTTCTGAAATCTGGATGTCAAGTCATCCGAAGGCAATCATCGATCGCTTCCGGGCGAGACCCCTGGGCCAACGGTGTGTGAGTCGACAGGGGGCTTCACGGGACGGAATGAATCTAAAAACAAGTGAGGTGGACCACTATTCTCAAGCTTGTCAAAATCCGACAAGCTGTCACTGGAAATCATGCTTACTTCTCAACGGTGCTAAGTACCAAATTCACACCTCTTATGGTGAGATCTATAACACACGAAGTCGAAATTGACGAGCAAAGATAACATCACATCTTAATTGCAGTAGAGGTCAAGTTGGAAGGTTCGAGTTCAAACCCCGCCATTGATCCTCGTTGCATCGCACTCCTCGGGCATGCAGCACGATGACAAGTCCTGACAAAGATGGATATCACAAAAGAGCTTGCCTGCATCTGAAATTAATTCAACACCAAGACCGCGTGACCTGAGTCCTGACGCCAACGCAGGTCCGGATCATAGTTCGCCCCGAAATTGTTTAGGCATGAGGACTGTGGACTATGTTTCTGCAATAACTATATTATATATCATATATGCTATAAAATTATAGATCACCTAACCCTGTAGGTATCAATGCATAACAACGCTCATTAAGAACGGCCACATTGAGAAGGTTGATATGTCACAGCCTCCTCATCGCTTTGCAAGCGCGCGTCTTCAAACACTCTTGTTTTCGAGTTTCGCAACCGAAGCAATGCAAAATTCTCTTTCCAAGCACGTTGCTTCAGTGATGTTGCACAGTCAAAAACTACTTCCCCATTCAGTTTCCACATCTAGCTACTAGCGCCTCCCGCAACGTTATTCCGAAGGAGAAACCACCCATCTCCGCAACCGAGACAGCCGAGTTCTTACCTGGGCCCCTGGTCGATTTTCGGGCATTGGATGGCGCCAGCACGGCGGAGAACGGCAATGTCGCCAGGGGTAGAAAGTGGTGTGTGCATGCACAGCAGCACAGCATTTGTGACGATGTCCTCATGATGTTACAAGCCGCTGGTTAAGCAGGCATTGAGGGTGACTTTGTGCAACCGATTACACGAATGAAACCATCGTAACTTGTGAGCTCTTGAGGAAGGTTGCGAATCCATTAGCTGTCGTGTCCCAATAAAGACGCTATTCAGCCAACAAATGCACTCGATTTGCCTGTAAGGCTGGCACGTTCCGGCCATGCACCCAGGATTCCAACCGTTTTTACAGATAACTACAAGACATCGACATCTCGTCCATATTATCTCCGACTCGGTTTCACACCTGGTGATACAAACCAAATTATGTGTACTGTAGAGTCTGGACACACAACGGGGTTGCCACGCATCGACCAGCATGCGGACTCGTCACCAAATACGGAGTACACCCAATACACCCACATGCTCCTTGTTCCTAGAATCACCGTTCGATATTGCTTTCCATCTTCCGACAATATATTTCAGTTAGATCTCAAAGCATCTTCCAACATTGTTTTGAGAAATACAACACATAAGAAGAGTTTCCGTTCTGATACTAACCGGATTTTCTTTACGTAGATCTCATTATCTAACTCTTCTAGTCATCTCTTACCACGCTATATCAAAATAAACCATCTGCCATTTTAGCAACAGCCAAATTGCCTGTCTGATTGAGGTTTGTTGTTAATTTCTTGGATCTTGTGTTATCTAAGTTAACAGGGACAGTGGAATATAACCCATATATCAGACATCAGTATCAATCAGACGAATCTTCTCCCATGGAACGACACGGCTATGCCCGTAGGTGAACATCGTCAGGGGAGCTCAGCTCGCTTGTGTTTGATGTGCTACTCCAGACGGCAAGAATACACCACGAAGCTCAGATGTGCTCCATGTTTATGAGGTGATCATGGAGCCGGCCATCAAATGCGAGCAACAATGGTAACGAACCGAGCCAACCCTAAAATTGCCACCATCGTCTGTCAACCGGTCCATGAAGATACAGTACAAGGGCCCTTGCGTTAGATGGGTCGCCTTGGAACGGTGGCTTCTCTCGGTTCCGTACCGTTACAATCAATTCCTAAAGAGGTAGAGGAAGACTTACCTCCGTTATCTTCTAGAAATCTCCCAGCAGAATCAAAGCTACTGCCCCTCAAAAAAGCGTCACATGGTCTAGGTGGATTGCCAAAGACCACACCTTCTATTTTCTGAGCCGCCTTCGTACCCGCTCAATCGCTGACCGAGGACCTTTGATTGGCTAGATCTCCAGATAGAGACCGCCTCGCAATCCTGGGGCATGCCTTTCACGAATAAATTTAATTTCCGATGTGACGAGGAAGGACTTGCATAATAAACCCCCGCCAACAGTAACACCTTGCTGATTGTGGCCAACCCTTTTCATCCCTCGGAGCCTTCCTGGCGATCTTATACCCCCATTTCATTGGTGTTGCATCACCTATACCCTATAAAGCATGATTTATGCATTCACAGTATAAGAGATGGAGTATACGGACCCCTCGATACCCGCGGCGAACATTTATTAATATCTAGATTTTGGATATAGTTTGCACTTCTTAACGGAGAAGGTTATCATACAAAGTTTGTATAAACATGGTCTCAAATGGTTAAGAAATTCTCACGCTTCAGGAAGCAGAATGTTTGCAAAATCTTTACGAAGAAATCTGTCGAAAAGCTCGCAGCGGTAGGGATTATACGGAAGTCGAAATCTTCGGCGGTGTGATGAAAGCTGGGGCGGTCGCTTTTCTTCGTCATGTGGGGTGATGCAAGCTTGCCTAGGCTGCTTCTTATGGAAGTGGCATATTGCTTTCAACACCACCAGCATGTGACGAGCTCTCCTATTACCGGCGAAGGATCTATTCCAAATCGTGATTTACATGTTGGTATCCCTTCCACCTAGTATTCCCGTGAGTAACGGTGAAAAGCTTCATCGATTGAAGACAGAGTTACCTGAAGTTCGGTGTTGGTGTTGTGCGGAGATCTCGATTTCCACTGGTTCGATGTTTCCATGGTACTCGTTTACATGGTCACGCCTAAGTACCCACCATGAGGGCACTGGAAACACTCCAGTCTATTACACGGTAAGAGTTCCAAGTGGTCTCCCTCTCTGTCCTTTACATTTTTCGAAGCGGGCTTCTCCACTTTCATCTGGCTGCCTAGACCCTTTTGATTTTCTTCACAATTTGCAAGCGATGGTGTTCTGCGATTTGTTCAACCCCAGTACCTTGAATTGTTATCAGGCTTGCTATTTACTTGGTCTCTCGTAAGTTGCCAAAGGAGGCTGTCAAGACTAGCCATGTCCATCTGATTTCAGTGAGCGAAAACACGACCAAAGCGTCCTGATGCCAGCAAGTTTGTTATTATCATCGAAGACCTGATATCGCCTTCTGAGTTGTCTGTGCATCAATTATTCTCTGGCATCAAGGGCAAATACGCCAAACACGTATGCGCTTGATTCCGTTTCGTGGAATATAGTCTGATAACCGCAGAATGGGGATGTGTTCTTATGATAATGATCATGAATAGTATAGTTCCTTTCGGCTCGTCTAGTGGTTCATACCCTATCCCGTCCCCTGAAAACTCTATAAACGCGTAATTTGTGACAACCGCTGATCCCAAACTGTTCTTACCGAGATTCTCTGTTGTTTAATTCATGACAAGTCATTGCTATGATGAATTAAAAGGCAATATAGGGTATAGAAGGAAGAAGATATACCGATGGCTTGTGTGTGTGAAAACCGGGTTAGAGAGTTGAGCGTACCATGGAAAGAGTTCTGCAGAACGCTGTGAGTTGGCGGTGGCGAGAACGAGAAAGAGAACCTGATAAAATCGCACTCGATTTGACGTGACGTTACAAGAAATTCTTGTAACGAATTTAATGTTACGGTGAGAATGATTGAATTTGCAGAGGCATTTTTCGACGAGGGACGACTCTCTTGGCTTCCATGAACTAACAGTTCGCTGTGCCGGTTTCGAAAAGTAGGCTTTCTCCTCAGCCGAACGGTAGAATGAACTGAATTTGCGAATGCCTCATCGATAAATCAACTCTCGCCGAGTCTTTGGTGTGTCCCAGATGTCTTCCAACCATGGAGAGGAGCAGTTTGGTCAACCTGCCTCGAGATCTGCGAATGCCCTCGTCTCCGTCGAACTCGACACTGGCTAAAACCATGGACCATGCCCTAAACTTTTCTGAGAACGATGCAGGATAACACCACCCAGTTTCCTGGTTCCAACTTATGACATAAGAAACAGAATCTGCAAATACCTTCGCTCACTCGCTGACGCGAAACTCGAACTAACCTTCTAGCTTCCTAGTTTGGGGAGGATGGGTCTCATCAGTGAACTGCCCGGTCCCCATCTTTTGGGTTCTCTCGGAGTCCTTGGTTTCTCAACTCTGGAGACGAAAAGTCGACCTCGGGGAATGGCAGATGATCTTCGGTTCGACTCTTCTTTTCGAAACGGTGAGTTAGTGGGTTTCCTCCAACTTTCTTACTATCTTGTCCTCCTTAGACTCCAGGCTCTGACAGTCCACTGGCTTGTGAAGAAGAAAAACAGAATAGAATCCGTCGATGCCCACCGGTATCTTTCCATCCTCATGAAACGAATCCCTTCAGCAGCTTTCGCTTTCCGAACGACGGGAAAAAATGAGGAGGTGTTGGAACAATTTAGAGCATGAGAAACGGATCGGCACACATGATTCTTCTGACGCTCTGTGTTGCGCACTTGCAAAGTTCACCGACTCATCGAAATTTCGAGGCTGGAGAACTCAACGTCCAAGCAGAACGAACCCTCCCAGAGCTCAAGCACACTGGAGGGGCTGTTGAAGAATTTCCCAAAGCAAACTCCATACAAAATGTCCCGAAAAGGGAACTGGTGGCCCTTAACAAAACAAAATCCAAGAACTCGAACCTAGAACAACGCGTTTCTCATGCGAAGGCTCGAAAACAGGAAACAGGAAACCAAAAATTTAGGGAATCCTGTCTGCCAGTCGCTTCCTCACGGACAAACGGAATTTGCACAGCAGTTCTCGTTTTTGCCGGGGAATTGGCTAATAGAAAACAAAATAACGCTCAGGTTGAGAACCCCTTACGAAAAATCGAAAAAGAAAACAAGAACGCTAATTGATGAGAGAAAATAGGAATCACGTACCTCTCCCCTCCTTCGAACCCACTCCCACTTCGTTTCTCGAATCTACCTTCCTCTCCTCGAAATAATTCCTCTACCGAGTCAACGAACTACATCGCATGACGAAATCCAATACTCCCAGCGAAGGCATAAAAGCTCCGATGGTTTGAAAAGGACGTCACAAACGCATAAAGAAGTCTTGAAGAAGAGGGTCATAATAATTTGTTGAGAAGAGGAAAAGACACGAGGGACAGTCACAATGTGTTGAGAAAAGGACGAGACGAGACGAACGATTCTCTAGGCAGAAAGATGGAACAGGAAGATCATATGAATTGAACAAATTGGGGTATATTGGGGTGGCATTTTGTTTATATAACTTGTTGGATCGTCCGTGTGAGGAATATGGGGGTCTGTGGTACAATTGGTTTGGAAAATGTGGTCTGAGGGTTTCCCATTCCATGAAAGATCTGGTGTGGTGGAGGGAAAGGGGTGAAACATATGTCGCGTTTTGAAGTTTGGGTGTCATTTATGCGCTGTCTACGGCTTGCGCTTTGGGTTTTGTTATGGGAAATATTTTCTATCTGGACTTGAAGGATCGACGGTTTGGAATACGCGTGCGGGGTGTGCGGTGGGGTGTAAATACGAGAAAAAGCTACAACTTGGGAGGGTTGGGAGAGGAAGGGGTTACTCCGTTAGTTTTGGGGGTATTTGCGCATTCCTCTCCTTTGATAGTAAGTTAAGAAATGGGAAAATTTTCTCTTCTCTAACTAGGTATTGTGAAAGCTCGAGCTATGTATGAAGTTGGTGGAACCGGGAGGTCGTGCTTTGAGGGTATTTAGAGTTTATGTTGTGGAGCTGCGGGGTTGATATGGGATGAGCGAGCTCCCTTTGCTTTTGCGATAATTTCCCGAGGGTAGTAGATACTGGGCGGCGTTTTTCTTTACAGAAACGTTACTCTTAGTTTGCGTTATCGTTCCAGGGCAATGTGTGTGTTTAGATAAATTTGTCTCATGTTTTTTTCAGCTCATGCGTGTTTACAAAAATACATATAGGTGTTTTACCATTTAATTTTTCAAGTTACTGGGTTTTTGAATAATTGAAGTGACTTGTAAATCATGCTTTATCATATAACCTCATATGATTTGTTTCCGCTCGGCAGTTATAAACGGTCCTCGCATGGTATGCAGCGTGATTTGAATTACTTGCATATCATGCTATAGTTGAGAGAGAGATATGAAGAATTGTTTCTACTCGGAGCTTTGGAAGTTTCTTTCAGGTAGTTTCGCACATCAAGCCCTATCTGAGTTACTTGCATGTCATGCTATTGGATTTATCAGCTGGAGAATTGGTTACTATCGTTGAACTTTTACGAGTCAAAACGGGTTGTGTTTTCTCACTAGCTTCTGAATCTTGAAATGTTTTGATATCTACTGTGCTACGTCTAGAGGTGTTTCTGCAATGCATTTATTTTTCTGGGACTGCTAGGTAATTGGGCCAGTTAACTATATGGGTGTGTGAATTGAGGGAGAACTTGTTGGACTTAGTGGGTATATATTATTATGATTGGAAATTTTTACCACTGTGAAATAGTTCTCTAGGTTGCAGGAATTTTCAGCCTAGTGCCAGGATGCGCATTTTTTTTTAAGTTCTGGCAAGTTTCGTTTGACAAGGCTCATAATGATCACCCTCGTTATTAGGAACCTTAAGAGACGGTAACTTATGCAATGTTCTGACATAATACCTCTAGGCTTTGCTGAAGGTGGGTGCGGAAAGTGGTGATCTTCTACATTCTTTGCTCTAGTCTCACTTGGTATAACTTCCATACACACCTCCACACTCACTACGCCCGCTAGTGGATTGCGGCCCGGGATGCATGGGGAAAAGTTAGCTTGAATTTAAATTCCGACATGGCCCTGATAAATTTCGTCAATTTATTCAACTATAGATATCATGGGCGTTCCCTTTCGACTTCATTATTGTCACAGAGCAGCATAATTACCCCCACGTCCATCACAGCACCTTTACACCACATTGTAGAACTTTCGCACTGCATCACACCAACCAATTATGGAGACGGGACCACGGTTTCTTGTGTTGTCCATTAACATGTTTCTCAAAATAGAAAGAGGCGTGGTTGTGTTTTTAGAAACTTCAAGTTTCATGCATGTCGATGAAACATGCTGTTTTGATATTCCAAATTTAGCAGCACAAACTACCCCGCATTCTTCTCCAACAACACATGGTAAAAGAGAGGTTGAATCTATTTTCTGGATGGTTACCGTTGAAAAGAAAACCAGGTTCTGCTGTTTGGAAACCTTTGAAGTGGAAAGGAGGGTTTGATCGAAGCTCAGTGACCAAAAATAAACACTTTCTTGTTTTGTTCTCGGAGTTTTCAGAGGATACCAGAGTTCGAAGCTTCTGGTCCCTTTGAAGATTCGTTGTGATCCAGGTTGGAGTTGGTGGGGTTAACAAACTGGTCGTGGTGGAAGCGCCAGTCAATATTTTTTTTATTAGGACTTAACTACGACTTATAACTAAAGGTATTAGAGTCTAACTACACTAGGTACAGCTATTATTTACTTTAAGAGCTTAGATTAGCTAGTATTAGATTACCAAACAAATTATATAATATCGAGCTCTACTACTTGTAAACTATAAATTTCTAAAAGTAAAAATAATAATATAATTATAGTAATAATTAAGCAAGATAATTATAGTTATTATATTAAGCGAAGTAATTATAGTAATTAAGTTAAGTAAAGTCATTAGATTAACTACCTATTATAGATAATATCGACTATAATAATCTCTAAGAATACGAGAAAGGCTCTCGCTAAAGATAGGTTTTATTAGATATAAGATTCAACGTCTAATTTAGTTCTAGAGAAACTAATACTGAAACCGAGTATTAAACAACTAGACTAGCCGCCTCTTACTCAAATAGAAAGTCTATAGAACTAATATATATCTATTATACTAGATCTATATTACTATCTGACTTTACTTGTCTCTAACCTCTATACTAATCTACTATTTAATTTACTACTTTATCTACTATTTTATCTGCTATTTAATTAGCTATATAATTATTATTGTAATTACTTCTTTTATATTACTTATTTAAAGCGCTACTATAGTATAATACTTTCTTTTATTAGTCTTTACTTCTTATATATAGATTTAGCTAGCCTACTTCTTATAATTCAATTAATTCTCTATAATCTATAGTACCTAGTACTCTTCTAACCTAATAATATCTCTTCGCTAACCTAAGCGAGATAGCTAAGTTACTGTTACTTATACGCGAAAAATTCTAGTTTATATTTACTTTATTATGCTTTTGACTCTTAAACAAGCCTAGGCCTAATTATATCTAAACCATTTATTAGTATATTATTTAATTAAGCCCAGCGTATATTTAACTACTTAATACTACCCTAAGTCGGGAGTACTCGATTTAGATCACTTTTGCATCGCGACTCCACCAAAGCAGACCAACTCTAAATATGTCTCCCTTATTAGGCTTTCCACATATTAAATGTACCATTCTTTCAGCGCGCTGAAAATTAGGTAGTTCATTCTCGAGGCTCTTAAACTCAGTACGTCTACATCCTTAAAATTGCCTAAAGTGGAGCCTCTAGCTTAAAATATATACCTTTCGGTGCACGCAAAAAAGTGTGTATTTGGTGTCCGAAAAAGATAGTATATCGGAATCAATAGCTTCCAACAAAAAATGGTCCAGGCTCACTGCCATTACGGCAGGGCGTTTACCATGGTAAAGAAGAAAGTTTCGGCACTGAGTTTAGAGTTTTGACATGGGGTGCTCTTCTGTGGGGGTTAAGTCTAGGTGGTATTATTACATTTTCCTGTTTGTAGGTTTTACAATTGTTTCGGGAGCAGTCCTTGGGCATTTGATCTCTTGATCGTTTAATCAATAGAGAATTTTCCGGACTCTCGACCGAGCGAAGATAGTTGCCGCGGGAAAGTAATATCTAGAATAGTTCGGTCCCTTTTGCAACCTTAAAGAAACTTGTCTTAGATCTCATGGTCTTGCATGGGAAATTGTTTGTTTAACAGTTTCCTGGTCTCATAAGCGAGAAGGAAGAGGGGGTACTATTCGGAGATTTGTGTGCATACTCGTTTCCACATGTTTCAATTAGCGGAATACATTAAATCCCTTGAGAACGGGGTCATACATTTGTTTGATCTACTACATGGACACCTGGTTTGGTGGTATTCAGAGATCTCAACCTATGGCGTGGTTAGTATTCTTTGTAGGTGCAATGCTTTAACGACTAGGCTGCATAGACTCAAGTTTGCTTGATGCTCTGAGTACTGACATGCATGAATGTATGGAAGTGTTTAGAGAATATGATAAAAAGGAAGTTCTCGGACCCCTTTTCATGTGCGGAGGGTTGATTTTGAAGAACTGTTTATTCTTTCCTCATTGTTTGTTTGTGAACGGATAATTTTCTACCCATGGAAGGTATAATGCAAGGGTTTTCGGATGTTTTGACGTGGTTTCTTGGACTTGAGGGTAACCTGGCTGCTCTACTTCTTGGTTACTTTGTTTAAACTACAGATCTATGGCATGCAATGCAGTAAAAATTACATAAATGGTAGGTTGGATGGCAGATTGCCCATGTCTTGCTCTTGTTTATTGTTTTGTATTTAGTTGATTTTTGAACAATTACCCGGTTTTTGCAATTTTTGGTAACGTTTGATTTATGACCCGAAAACAGATGGTCATGTATGCGAAGAAAGAAGTGAGGTGTGATTCGGAGATTTGAGATTTGAGATTTGTAAAAAAAGATCGTTCACAAACCAAGTCCAGATTTGTTGTCCATCCTAGAGCTACCTTATTTTCATGTTTAGTTTGATCTTCTACATGAGAGAGATGCATGAACTCAATCGGAGTTTTGGTTGACAAGGATTGGTCTTCGCTTCGCTAGTTCACGAAACCTATAGATGTTTCCAACATGACTTGCTTGAGGATTCTCTGTACTGTACCAGGTAACGTCAAGATCTGGCTGCATTTTAAATCTCCGCTGGGCTCCACCCTTTGACGCCCCATCACCAAAAGCTGCTTCCCTGTTCTAAGCCCCAATGGATCCAACAACCCGGAAACAATGCCAGCGAAGGATCCCGTCCAAGCTTGAAAGTGACAAGGTACGGATACCGACTTCCTCCCTAGGATTTCTCCCTGGGGAAAATCATGACCCAAGTATACGATCGAAGCTTCCGCTGATTCCAAAATAGCACCCATAACCCTAGCAAAGATAGAGACACACCCCTTTCGAAATCTTGCTCCACCCGGAGTTCAAAAATTTCCCCTTGCCAAATTTAGCCCACACAGCCAAATCCCAATGCCCCTTAGCACATTCCTTTGACACCTCCCGAATTTCCCCATTTCAAATAAAGCATTATCTTACCTTGTTGCCTCACGTAAGACCCCCACGCAGAAGATCCGACCCCCACCACCCTTTCAAAATAAGCGAGTCTCACCTGCTCACCCGCTCTTCAAAAACAAGCTTACAACACTGATCCACCGGACGACTAGAAATGATTTGATCATCTAATTCCATACTAGCCTTCATATCTTCGGCGACGGTGGTCTTAAATCTGGAATAGACATCCTTGAGCAAGATCTTCATCTCGGCCATCGCCAAACTGTTCCGAATTAGCAAACATCTCAATTTTTGAAAAACCTCCCCAAAGATAAATTATGAAAAATTTGCACTTACTGTCTTCCAGTACACCCCCTAGCCCCCTTTCCAAAAGCCAAAAAGCACCTCTCCATTTCCACCTTCCTCCCCTCATCCAGCCACCTCTCGGGCAAGAAGGAGTCCCCATCCGGAAACACCTCCTCATTAAGTCGATGCGCACTCCAAGCTTGCGCACTAACAACCGTTCCCCCGGGAATCTCATACCCACCAAGAACTCGTCCCTCATGGGGCACAAATCTCGGCATACTCATTGGAATGGGGGGAAACATTCTTAGAGATTCCTTTACCACCGCATCCAAGTATGGAGATTCCTGAGCTCCTTGAGAGAGCTCGGAATAAAGACGGTCTTGGATACAGAGAGAGGAAGGGAGAGAAATATGATACATCAGGAAGCAGAGAGCGTCGCCTGTGGTATCTATACCGGCTGCTAGGTGATCCATGGATTCTGCTGCTACTTCTTTGTTGGTCCAAGATTGTTTACTGAATTTTAGGGCGTGGAGGAGGGTGTTTCCTTCCGGGTCTGTGGCTTTACTGTGTTTTAGAACATAGTTGTTTGCAATTGGTGACGGACGGGGTTTGAAGATTTTATCGAAGAGTGAGGAGAATTTGGGGAAGTAGTAATGAGCGAGATTTTCTAGACCATGGATTAGATATTTTGGGAGGGAGGGGTGAAATTAAAGGGGGGCGAGTGGAACCTTTTAAGCTTTCGTGATAACTCAACTCCTCCATCATTTCCCTATCATTTCCACCTTCGATACTTCTCGTTCCTTCTTCTCCGAATAGGAAGTGTGTTACGCAATCCAAGGCATAGCAATGCAACAGCACCTGAATTGCCAGGTGTCAGTAAAAGCAATACCCAGTCGACTTTTGTTTTCCCCCTCGCTCAAAAATCGAAATTGAACTCACATAAACATCTACACTCCCCTTTAGCTCCTCAATCTTCCTCAAAAAGGCTTCACTTCGACCCTTTACCCCTTCAATCACATTCGCATTCAAGACATTAGTATTCGAATATTGAGCAGCGAGACTTCGTTTCTTCTTGGCATGCTGCATCATTCCATCAGTCAAAATCCCCGATAGCAATAATTCCCCAGCTCCACCAGACGTGAAAGAGAAGTTACTCACCCCAACCCTCTCAAGCGTCGAAAACATAGTTCTAAATTCCCAGATTAGTCAAGTCCCACATTCGTCTCGATAATACCCAGGCCGCCTGAGACACACATTCAACGCACCGAGTAGCAAACTGCATGAACAAGCTATAAAAACTCGTTTTTTCAAAACCACTTCCACCTTCCTCATAAATCCCTAAAATATCACCAAAAATATCAGTACCGTGACAGTAAACTTCTCTCTCTCCTCCGCGATGATAAAACCATAGCTCTTCACCATCTCCATTTCACCCTCTCGCGGTGGACATGAAAAGTGGCAGTAAATTCTAACTTCAATTACCAAAATACTTTAGGACAATTGAATTTGATTGTTCTAAAACACCTGGGTCAATATTTTTAATTGTTCTAAGCCTTTGGGATAAGTACTCTGAATTACCCTAAAAAGCTGGAATAACGAGAGCTAGGTAGGTAGGTACGAACTTGCTACCTATATTTACTGCCGTTTTTAATGTCCATCGCGAGACCCCCTCACCCCCTCCCTCTCCACAGAAAATTAATTCTAAAACCAATAAAAAGGGCACATACCTCTAACCTCATCAACCCCCAAGAAACTAACCTCCCCCGGCCCCAACCTAACCACTCTCCCATATTTCCGATGCAACTCATGAATAAACACCCTTCTTCCCCCAGAAAACTCCCAGTACATCAACGGTAAACTAGAGAATTTAGTATACCATGGTCCCGGGAGTTTCGAAAGAGGAGAGAAGGCACGTTTTATCAGGAGGAAGGCTAATGCCAGGGACGCGGCGAGGGCGTAGAGGGGCAGGGACTGAGCCATGAGTATGGTGGTGTTTAAGGAAAACTGGTAAGAAAAGTTTGTTATTCTGTGTGCAAGGAAGAGAGAGTAAGAAAAAGAATACGAGGTCGAAGGAGGAATAAAATTGTGATACTGCAGTGTTAGTCAAGATAAGCCTCCAAATCAATAAGTGGGAGTACAGACCCCCGACCAATCAACGTCCATATGTTACTATTCACCCCCACCTTAGCACAACTTGAACAACAAACAAGCAAACACCTTGAAGGCAGTCCTGGCTGGGTTGATTTAGTTCAGTAAATATAAATAAATTTACGAACTATTCCATTGTGAGATCAAAACCATCAAAACCATCAAAACCCAAAGTTCGTCATCATTTCAAGTCTTCTCAGTCAAGATTATTTGATGGATTTGCTGTTTCATGGCTGCAATCAAGGATAGTGACATGTGATGAGTTTCGCTACCAGCTTACTGCTGGCTTACTTGTTTACCGGCTTACCTCCTCAATAAAAGTTAGCGGAAAAGAGGTTATGGGTAGTGATTGTACTGCTCCATTATCGGAAGAGTCTCGAGAGAATTTCAATTATCAGATAATCGGGAGGTTGGGAGCCTTGCTCGCGGTGGACAAGCGACCCTACGATGACCCATAGAAAAATCGCAAAAGTACAAAAGAAAATACACGTAGATGCGGAGGGTGCTAAATAACCATATTTTCAAGTGTGTAGAGTTTTTATTCGGTTCGCGTTGAGCTGTATGCATTATGGGTTGTCCTGACTCGACCTATTTTTCTGTCACTTATCTGGTCTACCGCGAGCCCTGAGACCTATAGTTGGCAGAAACTACCATCCATACCCTCTTAGTTGTCTTAAATTTTGTGAGTAAGCTGTCATCCTTAAGCACCCAGATTAAACAACAAGATGAGCTTTATTGTCCACCATGTGGTACCATATGAAAAAACCAAAGCAAACACTTAAAAGGCAGCCCTTGTAAATCAACGTATTTCAATTACGCAACTAAGCTTCTCGAGAGAGGCTCCGATTATGTGGTATCGATCAGCCTCCAAGTTGGAACGAGCAAGCAAAACGTAATTTATGTCCTGTTTTCCCCGAATTTCCCATTCCCCGTTTGCCATGTTTTCGTGTTTCCATTGACTTGGGAGTAATCATCAGTTCAATTCCCCCAAACACGGACTTACCATTATCATTCCCCGGTCCCTATTCATATTGATTAATCCCCCAAGGTATTCCTCAGTTCCATTTCCCAATCAAAACCCCCAAACCCCCAATCCACAATACCCTCATCACCTGACCTCACAACCCCCCTAATCCTCCCAAAACCTCCCCTCATCCGTCCGTCTCCAAGCCCCAATGCACTCCCTAACCTCCTCATCAATAACCTCCACAAGAGCTCCCCCACACGCCTCCTCAATCTCCTGTCCATCCTTCCCAATAAGCACAGCCTGTCCCTCATTAAGTGAATTCTTCAAATGTCCCACCCTTGTAAACCGCGTAGAACAAACGACTAACCATCTTATGCGAAAGGCGCCTGAGATCTCCCAGTTGATACCGCGTTGCCACTGAGGGATCTCAACGGAGCCGGGTAGGGATTCCATGCGTGCCTAGAAGAATCAGTATAGGGAGGAGGGAGGAGAAGGGGAGAGGGAAGAAGGAAAGGAGAAGAGGGGAGGAGAAGGGAGGGACGCACATAGCCTTGAAAAGCACGAGATTTGTTGATGGAGAATATGAGGATGACGTTCTTGCTGGTTTCGAAGGCTTCTTTGAAGATATCCCCGTTTTGAACTTGGGTCGTCCAAACGGACTGTCTCTATTTTTAGCGTTTACTGTCCCTCGAAGTGGGAGGGGAGACTTACATCTTCAATAGCTTTCAAAACATTCTCCTCATTAAACGACTTGACAATAAAGTATCGCGTGTCTATACAAGTTAACATCAGGTTAGATCATAGGAAAAATAGAGACACTTGTCACAGGAACCAAGAAAAGAGAGAGAGAGAGCACGCAAATCAACAAGGTAGGAATCAATAATAAGAGGGTATTTGTAACATAACATTATACAGGATATCTTTTTTCTCTTTTCCAATGAAGCCCATGCTTAAATCATATGACACATAATTGAAGCGTTTGGAAAATAACTCCACAACATAACAACGGAGGTGGTTGACATGGAAAGCATCACGAACCAGAAGCTTTTCCACCGCGGTCAAATCCCCTTGAATCTCGAAATGGCTTGCTCGTCGCAATCTTGGATCCAAAAGTGGGCGCCTCATCATAACTCAATGAACCACCACGGCCTCGGCCACCACGACCCCGGCCCCGACCTCGACCCCGAAAGTTTGGATCATAATATTGAGGGGGTCCATGATATCCACCACCACGGCCAGAGAATGAACGCTCATCTCTATCATCTTTTTCATGGGCTTCGTCTGACTCGTAAGGTCTGGATCGAGCAGGTGGTCTACTCTCATAAGCTCGACGACCTGGCGAGAATTCACGCTCCCGACTGTTGGCTCTACCACTCATATTGCGATCATCATCATAACGAGGTCTTGAAGAGTCTTGTCCATCACGGGTTTCAAAAGATGAGCGGCGAGAGGATCCGAATCCGCTTGATCTAGGTCGTCGATGCTCATCCTCCTCATCCTTGGTTCTGGCTGCGTGGTTTCGATCGTCAGTGCGAGCTACCTTTACCAAAGAGCCACGTTCAAAGTTTTCTCCAGAATCGCTGTGAGAACGCTTGTTAGAAATCATTCGGCTCCGGGAAGGATCAGAGGCTGTTGTGGGGGAAATCATGTCAACGTCTTTGTTTTCTCCTGTTTTGCTTGGAACTGGTGGTGGTAACATAGATGAAAGGGGCTGTTGGCTTGGTGTTGGCGGAACACCACCTCTTTCGTCAATCTCAATTTCAGCTAGAAGCTTAATTCTTTGGGCGTCCAAGATTGCAAGCTTTCGACGTCGGTCTAAAATCTTGTCGCGATAACTTGTATTGTGATAGCCTGTAATCTCCAACCACTCTCTGAGATCAGGATCAAGGGGAAGAAGGTCTGCCAGGGTAGGTGGGTTTTGTTCTCGAACCGGAGGCTTTGATACCTGCATTTTTGCTGCGGTATAATTTGAGTCGACCTTCTGGGGATGCTCTTCTTCACGAGATGATCGCCGAGGTAGCTCCCTGTCTCCGTTATATTTTCGATAATCTTCATCACGAGACGACCGTCGGGATGGTTCTTTTTCCATCTCATGCTTTCGGTATCCTTCTTCCCGAAATGGCCCATGACCATTCTTTTCCTCGTGATACGACTTCCTATCTGTCTTGTATTCTGGATCGTATCGTCTATCTTGGCGAAAAGAATCCTGGCGGCGTTCATCGTAGTTTCGAAAGGATTGGGCTTTCGGGTGGGAAGGAATTTCGCGACGTGGTGATTCATCCCGTGAATTGCGGCTATAGGGTCCCTTGGGAGGCGTATCTCTAGATGCTCGCACTGTTTGTTCTTCTTGGTTGGGGGAAATTGATGTTGGTTGACTCTTCTTCGCCTCAGCTGGTTGAGAAGGGGTGGGGTCCTCCAATATTTCACCTTCTGAGATATCTGAGGCAGCTCCACTGATAGCATTGTCAACGCTGCTTGACTTCATTGTAGAATCATCTCCCATCTTCGTGTCAACGCTGGCAGGTTTGGTGACCTTTGTGGGGCTAGGTTCTAGTGAAGATACTTGCGACGATCTGAAGTTGGCGGCAGGAATGTGTTCGGGACTAGAAACAATTTGTTTAGTATCAGAAAGATCTTGGGGCTTTGAAGCAGAGTCTAAAGCTGGCCTTGGTGCAGAGAATTCCGAGATGAGCGCATTGAGGTCCTGCTCACGGTTTTCAGCTGCGGTTATAGGGGGTTTGGGATAACCAAGCATTGAGCTGGAGACTTCTTTCATGGGCTTCGCATTGCCAGATTTTGTTGCAAGCACAGGCGGGGTGAATGAGCCAGATCGAGCCTCTCTTCCTTTTAGCAGTTGTGCTTTCAATTCTGCAGCTCTTGCGTTGATCTGTGTAGCAGGACGGGCGCCATTCATGTTTGTAGCGGACTGAAGCATATTAAACTGAGGTGGAGTCGGGAACTGGGAGACCAGGAGAAGTTAGCAATATGGCTGAAATGGTCGACCAACGCTGGCGGGAGCACAAAGTCTGTCGATGGATGGCGAGGTAGTACAGCACATACTTGAGGTTGAGGACTCATGAACTGCCCTTGGTTCTGCATGAATGCGCCTTCGTTGAATAGACCCACCTCTGGATGGAAATCATTTGAGAATCCTTCGCCATTGGCTTCTCCAAAGGGCATCATGTTCCCATGTGGGAAGAGATGTTGACCTGGAAGAGGGGTTCCTGGGCTTGCATTTGCATTTCCAAACGGCGACGGCGGCGTGAAGTCCTCTTGATTGAAGTTGTTTTGGAATGGCAGATTGTTGCCAAACCCATTACTAGGCCACATTATAGCCGCGCCCGTTTCTGTGTCTGTGTCTGTCTGCGTGGCAGTGTTCTGTTGTTGGTCGTATTGATCAGCGACGGTTCAGCTGTTGGTACAATTTTGTTCTCGCGAGCTGCAGCTTTCGTCATAGGGTGCAAACGCAAAAATTATCGGTTGGTTGGTAGCGGACTGTTTAGTGCTTGCAGATTTTATACCTGCCGCAAGATCGGATCTCGGTCAAGTCCTGTGTATGAAGACACTGGACGATGGCGCGAGATGTCGGTTGTGTGTTGAGGAGATTCAGAAGAGTCCTTTTCAAACCTCTACCAACTAGAAATTATGTAGACAGGCGGCCTGCACGGACTCCACCCACGCCCACGCCTATGCAGGGCCTCGGCTAGGTAAAGGCTAATTTTATCACGGACCCGCCGGCCACAGTATATCTCATCCTCTAGACGTTCTTTTGAGCATGAATCGCTGCCATGAACGCCATTCCACTGCTCAGACGAATTAGACCCTTGCTAGTCAAATTTTGTACTACCCAAAAGACATTGAAAAAGACCTGTCGTTTCAGATATCCTCATAGTTGAGTGGTGTGTTTCCTCGACTTCATTTTGGCTATCATGAGCTGGGATCGGTTTATATCCATACGCTAGAACAATACAAACACAAATACACAATCATTAACAGAAACACTCTTTCTATGCTGGAGGAAGGAATGAAGCAAACAAGCCTCCTTGTATCACCGCATACATGACCATATACCTCACAGTATTCCCACCCCAAAAATCATCACCTTTTTGTATCAACGATGCAATATACCACACCCAGACAGGGAATGAAGAAGAGATCCTCGTAATAATTTGCACATGAGCACTAGTCCAAGTAACCAGAGTTAATAGCAACTGGGAGATGGCCATATTCCTTAAAATCCAGCCATCATTTTTGGTGTTTTGTGATTTGGATTTGTGTATATATGTTAAGGCCCATACGCCAGACTTAATCGTCAATATCGACATGGGGGTGGCGAGAAGGAAGAGAGGAATATTCGAGACTGTCCAGTATCGGAACAAACCAACATTCCTAATTTCATTAGCTAGATACTTCTCCGTGACGAAAGATAAAATAATATACCAATAATGATCTTGAACAAAAGCATAGATGCTTGGAACAGCCTTGCCACACCAAGGTCGCAGAACTTCGACTTCTAATTCCGTGCAGTACTCGCTCCACGCAATATACTGTGGGAGCAAGAAGCCACCACCAACAATCAGCCCTCCCAAACCGGTGGCAAGAAGCCGACGTACGGGTGCTATTTGAAGACCATTGGTAAGTCTTACAAGGGTCCGAATAGCTTCTTCAAGAAGGAGCAGACCATTGAGGATTCCATTGCTTCGAAAAGTAGTCGCAGCACCAAATAATATGCCGGAAAGGACCACTAGAAGATCATGACTTAATGATTCTTGACCCTCCTCAACTAAGCTTTTAGTGAAAACCAAGCTCCCAGCAAAGCCCAACAAGGCACAAGAGCTCTCGGCATATGGAGCAGAAAGAAACAAGCCCGCTGGTGAGATTATGTGCAATGCGGCAGAAATAAAGGCGAATTTGGTAGCGCAAGCTGGGAGGACCGCTGGAGTAAGTTTAAACAGCAGTAGCACGGAAAGTAAATGCGACGAATGGGCTATGAGAACAGCTAAGAAGCTTTCCAAGCCATTGTAGTGGGGAACTCCAGACTTTTGAAGAGCTAGATACCATCAGTAAAGATCACATATGCAGGACTGTGACTAGAACTCACCCACGGCAAACCACTTGATGACTCGGGTAAATCCCCATCCAAAAGCCCATTCTTGTTCAAATACATATCCCCGATTGGCTGCTTGAACGAAATAAATGGCATCCCACCTGGTGAGTTTATTGGCGAGGTACCGAAGGGCTGTTGGAGGAGGAATTCCATCTTTGATTTTCTCAGGTGACAGAATCAAAGTGGTGGAGGTGTCATAGCCTTCGCCTGGGCTACAACATGCAATGAGCAATAGAAAGGCCTTCCACAGAGCGAAAAGCACCACTAGATTTCGAAGCGGATTATCAAGAAGCCGAATCCTGGAAGAGGATTTAGACATGGTTGCAAGAGAAGGGCCTGGTCTGATTTGTCTTCGTTGGTGAGCCTAGATACAGATACATCAACTTGAGAACTACTCGGCAAGGAGGGAAGGCGGTGAGGGAAATGCAATCACCCCGCAAGTTGAATTTTTGGTGAGGACCCTGGCGCGTGCATTAGCACCAGCCGGGAGAAGCTGCAGGTGGTGTGGTTCTGGGTTGACAGAGGGGCACGGAGGGTGAAAAGGAACTGGGCAAATCCCGACCCTCCGACCATTGTTGCCTCCATGAAGCTATTGTCGCTGCATTGTATTTTGATGATTACAGTATTAGAGCTGCTTACTAAATAAGCTGAACCCGACGCGAACACAACGCAGCCAGGAAACATGATGATTTCGTATTGAGGCAACGAATAGGAAGAGAGCCGACAATACTCCGGATTTCCAAGAATATTTCCGGGTGACAAAAGGAAAGACAAGCGCGGACTTTGGTGTGCCTCCGTACCGAAAGCACCCCGCTTGGCCGACCTCAGTAATCAGACATCTTCAATCCTGATGGGCACTGTACACCTGCAACATCAATATCCACGGAAACGAGTGTTCGAGGAAGCTACTTGAGGAAGCTACTCGAGTATGTGCGATTCTGTCAGCGTTTAGGCTCTGCTGGCTGGTTAGGGCAAGCTTCTTGCATTCGCATAATGATACGTCCATTTTCGAATCGCTCAACCTCACGAAAACCAAGCAAGAGCTAAATAGGATAGCTAGCTACGCTCCCAAGAATAAGCTTACGGGGAAACCACGTGTGTCCCGCTAGCGCGGGGTCTTTTTAGTTGTTAGGTTTCAAGGTCAGCCTTCAGAGTCCAAAGTTCGCCGGTCTTTCCGGCTATTTCTCACCTTCTTTCTCCCCTGAACCAACGTTGGATAGGTTTGTGATAGCTATCGTTGTTGGCAGATGACAGCTTTCCAAAGGCCAATTCTCAAGAGAGCAGCATCACACTATAACACACTATATTTGATATTGCATTCTCCCGTGCTGACTAGTTTGGACCTCTAGTTGGTATCGGCTCTTGTGCCGGGCAGGGGAGGGGCAGGCATTGAATATCATTTGTACGACTCCCAAATCTCACCACCTCCTATTGCGCTCCTCTGCCTTTTCAGCCTCCAACTTCGGACTCCGTTCATCTCACTCCTTCCATTCCACTGCCTCCCAACTTCTCCCGCGCATCCGAGTCTTCTCGCTGCCCACCAGACCTCTTCAAGCCATCCACTGACCCCCACCAGACTCACACTCCACAGGTAGTCGGCAACCAGTCTATTCCGAACCCGCCGAACCCTCACTTGTGTATGGACCAACTGCATTTTAATCGTGGATCCTCGCTGGCCCAAATGAATCCGGCAGCCTCGAATAGAAAAATCTTCCTACCGTTACAAAACGCACACCGCCGACGTCTGTTGGCTAGCCATACTTCAAACGGAAGGCGCCCTGATCCTCTTGGGGCGCCCTTTCCATAGTAATTGAATACCTTCCAGGATGTTTTTACTTTCCTCGGCCGCGTCCCTTCACGGGCATGAGTTCAGTCCTCCGCCTGCCGACCATACTCGTAATCCCACGCAAAGAAGACATACATTGACATTCTCCAAACCTACGATACCACGAAGAAATACCACTTACGAGACCACCGCTCCCAAAATACGTCCTCCTCTTGCAAGACCACTATCCGAACATATACCCAGAGTCAGCGAGCACGTCGTTCACTTCAAAGAGCCGGAGTTGGAGGCCATGAGTGAGGATGGGGATGGCAGATCAGTGGCTAATTCAGAGGGTGCTTCATCAACTGTGGACATTCGGAAACGCCGTAGACGATCAATTCGAACGAGTACTGCCTTCTCAATTGCACATCCAGCACCCACGTTAACTCAAAAGCAACGATTATTACAGATTCGCCCCCGATTATTGCTTCAGTTACAACGACTCTCACCAGCCGCAAGACCCAAACCTGCTATCGATGTGGTTCCTTCGACATTGGTAGTTCCCCGAATAATAAAGAAATTTCCCCGCATGTTCCGGGGTAAGGGGGAATTGGGTGCGAACGATGTGTTGGTCTTGGAGAGTGAAGATTATGACACAGAAGAAGGGCATGGTTTTGATGAAACAGATTCAGATGATGAGGGTCTGTCTAACCGACATTTAATGGCAGTGATTTGCCCGCTGAGGAAGGATTGTGGTGGAGCGTCTGGGAAAGCCGAAATAGTCATGAATGACGGTGCAGTTTGGGAAGCGACGCCTCTGAACAACAATTTATATGAATTCGTCCATACCGATGCCAATGGGAATATAACCACTGCTAGATGGGTGAAGAAAAACACAATACGAAAGAGTGTCGACTTTTCTGATGGCATCACCAATACCAACAAGGACTTTAGATTTACTTTCAGTGTTATTAATCCTACAACTCGAAGGCATCCTATCATGGCAACACTTACCCCAGATAAACTAGATATCCCGGATCACTATTCTTCGGTCTCTTCTTCGTCTGCTCTCAATCCTCCTACTTCATCGATCGATATTCATCTTGGTGACTCCGCAAACCCGAACTCGGAGCAAACAGTCTCTCCAGAGAGGACTACTATTGCCGTCGACGGTAAATTGAAGACTCTCATCCAAGTGACAAGTATTTGGGTTGCTCTACGTCGAGGATTATCTCCATATTTCAAATACAGCGACTCAATGGCCTCGGCAGTGGGTTCTGGTCATGGACGTGTGGCATCAATGGGTCGTGTCAGATCGGCATCTCTAACTCCTGGTTCTCCCCGCCATAGCTCTGCCATGAGTTTTTCCAGTACGCCTGAATCAAATGCTGGGAGTTTGGGTGTTCTTGGAGACAAGATCCGACGATCGGTTGCCCGAGGCACTCCAGTTTGCGGTTCTACCTGCGGTTCTTCTCAAGCCGATGTGGAAACCACACCAAAAAGCACACCAAAGAGATCGGTATCTACAGGTTCGGCGTTCATGAGACGAGAAGCAGCTAGGAAAGTGACGGGTAACATTACCATGAGCACCCGTGCGAGTGACAGCGAAGGGGATCTCTCATTTCAAGCACCAAAGAGGAGAGCAACAGAAGGGTTCACGACTAATTCTCCTACTCCATCCGGACCTCTTACGTTACCTGATTCTGTAACCAGCACCCCCGATTCGACGCCAACGAAGCCGAAACGTCGAGTCCAATCTGGATATATCCCTACAAGTGCCCTTCAACACAGCTTTACAAATGGGACTGCTGATCGACACAGTATCGACTTGGTACCAGACAAAAAGCTACTATACCTAACACCAAAGCCCAAAGTGGGCAAATGGAAGGCTTTCACCAATTTCTTTAGACGAGGTCATAGATGAGATCCTGGATACGAGTTGGGGTTGGACATTGTATTAACATATTTATCGTGGCTTTATTGCCACTTTGCCATTAGGTTTGGCCTTTTCATTTGTGTTTTTCAAAAATCATTATATGCAGCATTAGGATACCACTGGTGTTTTCTGGGGGTTTTCAGGTTAGGGGGTATTTGGATATACTAGGATAGGAGTTTTCGGGTTTGTAGATAGTTTGAATTGGGCCTGGCCTTTAGAGATGATGGAAATTAATTCACTCTTGAATATCCTTGATCCATATCTTGCAATGAGCTTCGGGTGACTCTGAAAAGAAAGACAAGGAATAGAGGTACGTCAAATCGCCTCATGATCCTAGAAGCTCAATTGTTAAGTACTCGGAACAACGACCCCAAATGATCCCAGATGATTTGGAACAATTATCTCCGTTAGATTAATGGCTCCTAATTAACCTAAGCCTTTGAGCTAATGAAGTCTTCGAGGCAAGAACGATGATAGAAGGAAAGTGAATGGTGAGGTGTTGGGTGGTCGTGATGATCGTGAATAATAACTCGCAGTCCACCCCGGGAGAGCCTAGTTTGCTTGCGTACGAGTACTGCCTTGTGTATTCATCGCCGCCCCTAAAAGAATTAGAAATCAAACTATTCCCTCACCTACAAAAGTAACAACCAAAACTACACCCTACATGAAATTATTACTACTGTCCCATTGAATAGTTTCATTGTTTCTCTGAATAGTGCAGGAACGCTGATTGATCTTTTCTGTCAGGTCGCATCCAGCAGGCGAGGCTACCAACCTCGTGCGATCTCGTGTAAGGTTAATCGCCCCAACAGCACTGCATCTGGTCCATTCTCCCATCATCAATGCAGGTAAAGGATATTGCTTTACAATCACAAAGGTACCCAAGAGCTGTGAATAAGGTCATTGTCGTTCCGCACGCTGATTCGTAAGCCCAGCAACCTGCATCGCCTTTTAGCATTCCTGTTCCGTTGAACTCGTTTGTATGTATGAAACACTCCTTCCACCTCCATCTTCTATAGAGGCCACCCATACAAACATCCAAACTTTGTGCTGACCAGATGGCAGACTCTGAACGTCCTTGAAAGCGTCGAAACAGTTGACCAAGTCAACAGACAAACAGGGCGCAAGCCGAACCGATATGGCAGGAGGTATAGCGAATGGTCGGACACATCCACAATATATTCAGAACATCATGCAGAATGGAGGCGCAAACGATGCGATATCGCGGGCGACATCCCCAGGCCTGAGTTATGGTGTCAATGGTGTTGATTCAGAGAAGGAAAAGCGCTACCGTCCACGAACTTATCCATACTTCAAACTCCTGCCCTACAATGTCGAAGAGGAGGGGGAGAGGAACGAAGCTCTGGAGGAGATATTGAAGCAGCTTTATATCGCGATCAAGGCCGAGGACATATCGCCGGGCGCAATACACTGGACGAGGGAGCTGAAGGGATGGTTGAATCTCAAGTTTGAGATCACACGAACGGCTCGAGTGAAGCTCGTCAAGCTGTATTATATGCTTGCTCTAGCTCCCGGGGTGGATTATGCGGCTGCAGAAAGATTCGAGAGCATGTTCCGCACACTTACAAAGTAAGCTTTCCCCACCGACCTTCTTTAGTTAGAGCCAGACTAACCAGGAATAGGAGAAAACATTACCTGAAGCCTGGAGATGACCTTATTCTGGATTGGCGACCACTATGGAAGGAAATCAAGTCATTTGTACTACCATATGAAATACCAACACACCAAGCAGGACGAAAGAGGAGTCACAAAAATATCGCCAGCATGTGTACTTTTGCCTACCAGTACTTTGATCCCCGTGAAAGACAAGCTATGTTGGATGAGATTCTACCATACTTCAGTACTTCAGAAATCACCGGGGCTTTTATTGTGATGGGAGCACTTAACATGCTGATGCCCACGCACCCAGCGCCAGACGAACCAGGCCAGTTGCAGCCGCAAGATTATCTCCCTACCTTCTTTCATCTTTGGTCGTTAGTAAACAGATCGAAGCAATTTGATGTCATGTTTTTTGATATCTTCTCACGCTTGGCTCGGGACTCGTTGACTTGCGAACATGTCCAGTTCTCAGAGTATGGAATCTTCACAAAGGACCAATCCGATCTCATTTTTACAGCGTTACTGAGACTGACCGAGATTCCTGTTGGACAAGCAACTTCTCCTTATTGTCAGATGATTGATCTTGGGTCTGGTCTCGGTATGTATCTGGAAAAGGACAAGAAGAAGAATCCACTTGGTTACTCCATCGCTCGATGGATAGTTATGTCGTTATCGCCCTCTTGTATTGACAAGCCGGGTTCAATACTTTCCAACCTGGAAGGCATGATGGAATCCATCGACACTTTCTTTCATCCGTCAAATCAAGGTGGCTGGACCGATATGCTTGCACAGATAGTGTTCCACCTAGTTGACTTTTTCGTCATGCGTTGGAATCGGGAGCAAAGTGGAGAATTAGACACACCACCAGAGCGCCGAATTAACGACGAGTTGAAGAGGCGATTTGTGTTGAGTCTGAAGGAGGTCATGTTCATGGGTCTATTCTCCAAGAAGGCCAAACCTTTGAACTACTTTTTTGGTTCCATTCAAGGCCTCTCGTATCTTGAACCTCATTTGATTTTACCTGGAGCTCTCCAACGATTTTATCCTTCTCTACAAGGTCTGGTCGAGGTACATCGAACACAATCTTCTCTCTGCGGATTACAAATGACTGCCAATGTAATGTCCAAACACAAAGGTCTGCGATGCCATGTCACTGCTCTCTTGGCTCTAGCCCTGCCAGGTATTGATGCAAACGATCTGTCCAAAACTCAACACACTCTCAATTTCATTCAGTCTGTAGCATACAGCATACCATTTGCAGATTTGACGAAGGAACATGCCGAAGTTCATGACACAACACTTGCTATCCAGTGGGTACAAGGTGAAATGGAGCGCATGGAGAGAGAAGGTCCAAATGTTCAAATCGACTATCGCACCGAATTGAGCGATGAGGATGAAGCAAACATTCTCCGATCTTCCACAGCCGGGTTTGGAGAGTTTGTCATGTCTTTACTGGGCAAGGTCTTTACCCTGCTGGAAAATCTTCCGGAAGCAGCTCGAGTACGCTCAGGTTCTCCCGAAGAAGCTGTTATCAACACATTGCCTGCCGCTTTAACACCTCTGTTTGCTGCTCTTTCGCCAGCAAATTTCGATAAAGCTTTGGAAAAAGTTGCAGCATTTGTTGGGGGTCATGTGGTTCATCAAGCCCGAGACGCAATGGCATTCATTTGTAATGCTCTCTGCAAGGCAAATCCAGCCAAGACCCTGAAAATATTTGTACCTATGCTTGTTGTTGGCATTAGAAACGAGATTGACCAAAATGATGCCGCATCAGATAGAAGCAGTGGTACTGACGTCCTACCGAGAGATCGCGCTCTAGTGTGGCACATCAGCATGCTTAGTATGATTATTGTACATGTTGGTGATGGACTCATGCCTTACAAGAAAGAACTCTTTGACATTGCTCTATACATGCAAGAGAAGTGCCGAGGAATTCCAACAATCCACATCTCGAATTATATTCATCATCTGCTCCTCAACCTCACTCTCATCTACCCGGTGGATAGTGCTCTGTATGAGCCATCTGTAATTGAGAAGGGTTTGGATGTCAGTGACTGGGGCCGGACCTTGGATCCAAACGACCTCACAATCGAATGGCATCTTCCTTCCCAGGAAGAAATCGAATTCGCAGTTGAGCTATTTGAGTCTCAAGTCCAAACCGCAGTAGAACGATTGACGGATCTCATCAGTGAAAACCCAAAGATCAGCAGGAAAGGAAAGAACAAAGAATGGTCCGACGAAGTGTCGAGAAATCTTTCCCAAATACGACTGATCGTTTCAGGAGTTGCCACTCTCTTCGATCCCAAGAAAGCTTCCGGTCAGACTGACAAGGACCGAGATGGCGATAACAACATGGAAGGCACCGATTCTGGATCCGAAGATGAGAATCCGCTTGCTGAAGCAGTAGAAGATGCAGAAACGAGACCTCAATTTCACTATCGCGCAGGTTACTTGCTCGATAAGAAGAGCGCAACTTACGAACACCTCCATGCTTTGCGTGAGAACATTGGTCACCTTCTTTCCAAGATTCATAATTTTTTGGTCAATCAGCAGGAAGACGATGTTGCTTGCTTCACTGCTTTGTATTCCGCCTATCGCACTTGGATCACTGATGTCGGCAATGAGCGATCTGCTCATATGCTAGAACGTGTAACCAGACTTTATTCAAGTGATATTAGGGCCTTTAAGATAAGCGGTTTACGAAAAGCTTATCCTCGACCACTTTTGGTGAGACGAGCAGGGATATATCATTTCCAAAGAGTGAAGCACAATTCTTCAGCCAGACACAAATCAGATCTTGACAAGAAGTTGCTGTTGGAATTGGCAGCTTCATCAGTTTCTCTTTATGCTGAAGTTCGAGTCAACGCCCAGTCAGCTCTCGAGGCTGCGCTGAAGAGTCTCTTGGCTGGTCGACCCCTTGTCATTCCTCCGCTTCTAAACACTTTCCGTAAGGCTCTGAACTCGGACGATTTTGACAGAATCAAGGGCTCCTTGTACACCTTGTTTTTTGGAAGTCTTACCAAGACGATTTCAAGAGATTGGCGATTTGCCCCCGACTTGATTGAGCTTTATATCAGATCAGCTTCCGTTGATAAGCCATCCATTCAAAAAATCAGTGGACAGGCTCTGTATGGAGGTCTTTCGGAGTTTGGAAAATCTTTGGAACACTATATGGTCATCAACCAGGACCTCGTGGAAACCATTATGCCCACGGAGGATTGTGATACTCGAATCAGTACCAGAAATAGCTTCATCAAGGAACGAAGAAGCAAGGTCGAAAAAAAGAAGTCTGAATTATCGCGGAAGCTCATAGAAATATCCAAGAACTCGCATTGGAAGATTGCAGGAAGATGCGCCATTTTCATCTTGAACAGTGGCCTCCGAATTCAGACTCTTGCGGAACCTGATTTGATCGAACTAGCCGTTAAGGGAGCTATTGATGACCACCCAGGGCTCCGAATGAGCTACTCTGAAGCATTTATCCGGATCTTCAATCACGTTGAAACCCGTGCTATTTATGGCCACAGTGCCGAGAAGTACATTCGAGAAGAAGAGACTCAAATTAATAGAGTTGAAGTCGAGGTAGAAAATGGAGATTCCGCCTGGACGGAAGCATTTTTGGCAGGATTCGAAAGTCCAGAATTGCCAGAGTATTTTGTTGACCGAGACTTTCCTGGATGGCTTGTGTGGGGCAAACAGTTCAAGGCGTTAGCTTCTCGCCCTGTTGAGTTTGAGGACTACGACGAGTTAGAAGTCAAGGTTCGAAAGCAGATTGGTTCTCTTTTGACGCGGGAGTGGTACAGCAAGTTCTTTGGATATATGAAGCAAGAACCCCGCGATTCATCGGCGGATCGATTCCGAGTACAACATGCTGCACTCCTTATTCAAACCTTCGAACTCACGCTGAGCGACTTGTCGTCTGCTACTTTCCAAGATCTCAAGGATTTGATCAAGACGACATTCGAGGATGGCACTGACAAGCATCAACATCGTGCTACCTCTGAAATACTGGCTGCACTTCTTATCTCAGTCATGGAGCGACCACGAGAGGTTCGCAATGAGGTGTGGGCTTATGGCGTGCCAATACTGCTCAAAGTGTTCAATGACGGATTGACACCAGAAAACATCACGTACTGGATGACATGTTTGCACATGATTATTGGCGGAAAGGACCCTCGACAATCACGAGAGCTTTTCGATAAGCTCGTTTCCTTCCGCTTAGACATGTCCTCAAATGCGGCCTTCAAGGAGAGTTCTAAGGTACAGCTACTTGAGTTTGCTATTCAAGACGCTGGTTGGCATTTCCGACATGAGAAGCCAATTTTGGAGGATTTCCTTGCTCACATTGATCACCCTTACAAGGCAGTCAGAGAAGCTATTGGACGGACTATTGCATCAATCTATCGCACACGCTATTATGAGGCTTTCAAGGACGTTACTACTTTGCTCGCGGAGAACAAAGCATCATCCTCGATAGGTATCAAGCCATACACTCCTACCGATGATTTCGCTGCCACACTGAAGGATGTCTTTGGCCGACTTGAGGTTTGGCGTGGCGAGCGTATGCCTGGTCAGCAGACTCCCTCTTCATATACATCAGGAAGCAAGACAGTTCTGTTGTGGCTTGATACTACACTACAGTCCTACGAATGCACTCAACTGCTTGATTACTTTCCCGATGTTTTCATGGAGCAGCTTCTCCACATGATGGATGTCAAGGAAGATCCCGAACTTCAACGACTCGCATATCAAGTTTATCGTCACCTCCCCAACATCCCTTTCCGCGCAGGCGAGGATGGTGCTTTCATCTCAGCTCTCATCCGCATCGGCAAGGTCTCAACCTCCTGGCATCAACGTCTGAGAACATTAATCAACATGCAAGTCATCTACTTCCGCCGCATCTTCCTCATCCGCCCCGCCCAACAACAAGCCCTCTTCTCCGCCGTCGCCGACATGCTCGAAGACACACAACACGAAGTCCGCATGGGCGCCTCGACCACCCTTGCAGGCATGATCCGCTGCTCACCCATCGCACTGAGAAATAACATCCTCACCGCGCTCAAAACCAAGTTCACCGCTGCCCTCAAAAAGAATCCCATGCCAAAGAAGACTCCCGGGACGAGCACGCCGGTGAATAGTAATCAGCAGGTTATTCGGCGGCATGCGGCGGTTCTTGGGTTGGGCGCGCTGGTTAATGCGTTTCCTTATGCGACGCCGCCGCCGGAGTGGATGCCGGAGATTTTGGCGATGCTGGCGAGTAAGGCTGCGAATGATGCGGGGGCGATTGGGAAGACGGTTAAGACTATCTTGGCGGACTTTAAGAAGACGAGGCAGGATACTTGGGTTACTGATCAGAAGGTATGTTTTTTTCCTTCTTTCTCTCCGTCCTGAGGGTGGTTGAATTGGATTTGTGAAAAGGTGATGAATATTTTGCTGACTTTGGAAATAGTATTTCACTTCGGAGCAATTAGAAGATCTGGAGGGTGTTTTGTGGAAATCCTATTTTGCGTAAAGGAAAGAGAGGATGGATCACTTTTGCAGATTTGAGAATGGACAAGGAAAGTAGGGAATCAGAGTCCATTTTTCTGGGATTGGCAAGGTTGCTACTTGTTCTAGTGAGCAAGTGAAGGAATAATTGGGGATTGGTTCTCGATGGTAAGATACATTCAACATGGAAGTGAGCGGTAGTGGATATTCGAGCGCTTTGCGTCTTTTTTGCTCGTGCTACATGGAATTTGAATTTGGGCGTGAAGGGCGTCGAGAGTTGCGGGATGTGGTATGGGAAAGGAATGTGTATAGAGGAGTGCATGTGTGTTTCGAATAGTGGCGAGGGAGTGGGTTAATATTGATAAATGAGATTGTGCTTTGAAATATTTTTGTTGCTGTGGTTTTTTGTGAGGAGTTCGTGAAGTCTGGAAGATCACCATGGGGTGCAGGAATTTTCTCGTCTCCCTCGATTGTTCAATTACTTTCACACAATGAGCGGCTTTGTTTAAGACAAAAGGATGTTGCTGCGGGTCACAAAGCCATAGGACCTGGCGTAAGGGATTACTGATAGGTCTGATTTCAGTCAGTGAGGGTTGTCATGTGTGGGCAATTCCGAGACAACATCAAGACCGAGAATTGAGGATCGCTTATATTGCACACACCAATGTTTACTCGGTTTAGTGAACGGCGGTAGTATGGACAAGGATTGCCCGAATTTCCAAGAACATCCAGAAAGGCATATTAGTCAGAGTACTTTCCACCGCCTCATCCGTGATCGACTTGCAGAGAACCGTGGACGCGATGCCGATTGTAAGCCTCTCAATATGAGAGGTTCCCGCGGCGCATTCTTCAAGGTTAGGTTGTCATCGCATGGGTACACACTTCTGGCAAAGGGGATGGAGGAGCATGATCGCCGTTACCTTTCATACGAGAACAAAATCTACGAGCGAATTCAATCTATCCAAGGTGTCTATATCCCAGTCTGTGTGAGTATGATAGACTTCAAGCTCTCTTGGTATAACAACTTGGGAAATTATAGTAGCATGCTTTTCCTGAGCTGGGCGGAGGGAACGAAGCTCAAATAGTCCATATGGCAGATTCTGCTTTTCAAGCCTTGCGTGAATTACAAGTACTTCAAAAAGACCCAGCAGTAAGAAACTTGCTGTGGATGGGCGAGATGATGGTAAACTCATGGTTATTGACTTTGAGCGGGCTGGGATACGAGAGAAAAACGACGAGGCCTTCGATACTGAGAAACGAAAGTTAAAGTTTTCGGTGGATTAATATCTCATATATCTGGACATCTTGGGTAGACGGGCTGTTCGATAAAGCTAGACATTCATAGGTGTAGCAAACTAATATAAACTCTTAAAAACTTCGTTCATGATTCTCTTTTAAGTTGAGCGAACTTTGAGTTATTGTGACAATTTTATAGTCATAGCTATTAAAACTTCGCAAGTTGTAAAGGTAGAGTATTACGGAATGTAAAGGGCTGATCATTACTCTTTTTACATTTAATCTTCTTCTCAAGTTACTCCAGAAAAGTCATAACCGCGAGCATCTACGAGAACCAAGTAGCTAACTTTCTAATTTATTATTATTTGACAAACAATATTTATGTACTCAAAATTATTCTAAACTGTGTAGTTTACTCTTATCTCATTACCTCCTTGACTCTAGTAATGTTCTTCTATGGACATTAACTCTAATAATAGCGTTCTTTTGCTACCAGTTCTCTCTCTCTAATTTTGCCTTTTACTACGAGTGCAAGGTGGGACGTAGCGGCTGTGGTAATTAATAGCCATGATAGCAATTTTTGTGACCGTTTCTCCACCGTCCAACGCGTAGCCCGGAGGCTTATTTCTCCGCAAAGAAATGTTGACAGCTTATATAAAGTAGTATCACTGAAGGAGTTGAGGGAGTCTTGCAACAGTGCGAATCAAAAGCTCGCATAACAGTGTACAAGAGGTGGATCGACGGATGTTTTATACAGCATGTAGTTTACTCTCTTACAACTCTTTAAGGCTCGAAAGAAAAACGCAAAAATAAAACTAAAATTTGAGGAGATCCATCAGCTACCAATTTACCTCCGTATCGAAGCTTGTAAATTTCTTGGTTGTGATTGTGTGGTTTTATTAAAGTTTTGCGACAACATCTTATGTACTAAAATCCAACGATACGAAGCGGCTCTCCTGAGTCTCCGGGATATTGCCCTTCGGAAATATTGAGTCTCCGAAATACATGCTCGGAGATATATATTCTCACATCTCGGAGAAAAAAAGTCCCGGAAATAAATCCTCGGAAGTATTCTGTCTCGGAAATAGTCTCGGAAATATAAGTTCTCGCAGCTCGGAGATATTAGATTTCAGAAATATCTTTTCGGAAATATATGATCGGAGAGATCTATTCTCTACTTGGGAATACTACACCTCGGAAATATATCCTCTACGGTATCTGCTCAGAGCTACCTACTCGGAGATATGTACACATTCGGAATACTACTCGGAAATATCACTTCTCAGAGATATTATTTCACTTTGGAGATACTCCTTTACTAGGAAGTACTTCTCTCGGAATTATGTGCTCGGAATAGACTTGCTCGGATATATTTACTCTAAGAATCTTAACTTACTTCAGAGATACTTTACTCGGAAATACTATTCTTAGATTTATTATTCTCGGAGTCATTTTTTTGGGATTTATTATTCTTAGACTTGTCAGTTGAGAAGAAGCTGTAATGCCTTATAATAATACTCTTAAAATGTCAGCTCCCAGGGGACGGAAAATACTTCTTGATTTATTCCTCTGCTCCACTATACTAAAATAACATCAGTACGTCCAAATAAGATCAGAAAAATATAAAAAATATATCGAGGGGGAATCCTTGATAGCTGATTAATAATAACTTGGAGTTTCATCTTTATTCTAGCTGTTATAGTTTATTCTGGATCTAAAGGTTAAAGTGCTTATTTCAGCGGATATGGTAGAACCTTCCTGCAGGCTGTAAGCCAGGGCTTAGCGTGGGCTCGCTTGCCCCTCTCGCGATGGACATCAAAAGTGGCAGTAATAATTCAAGAAATTTGTTCGTTGTTCCAGCTTTCTAGGGCAATATGGGTAAATTATCCTAACCATTTTGGACAATTTAAAATTGTTGGTATGACTTGGTAGTCGTAAAGTGTGATGCAATAAGTGGTTGTATTCCTATATCTTTATTGCATGAAGAGTAAAGGTAAAGAGGGGTCGGATCCTGTGAGCTTAAGTATGTGAGTGGCAAGCCACTCACATGAGCTAAAGCACGTGGATCAACTAGGCTGTCGTGCAAGGTGCTATTCACCAGGAATATGTAACGACAAAAATCAACTCAGATAGTTGGAAGAATGAACCTCAATTCTTCTAAACTATCTGATCTAATGTTTTAGATTTCCTAGAAACTTGGAAGAATGAGAGTGATTTACTGCCGCTTTTATTGTCCATCGTGAGCCACCTAACTTGCTGCTTAGCACCCGCCCCCGCGCCCGTGATCTATGCCAATTCATGAAACAAAGTGTGTATGCCGATTATCAACTATTTCAACGGGGATATATATTGCGACTTTCCTGAGCTTGCCAAGTTTCTCGCTTAAGCAAAAAGGAGATATTTTTGAACCACGTAAATCAGACTAAAAGGACTTTTTTAAACTTGATCTTTACTGCTGTTTCTAGGCTCAGAATATACGGGGAAATTCAGCACGGCTGTGAGATGGTAATGGTTTCACAATGAAGTAAGTGGCGACAGTGAGGCTTTACTCAGCCTCACATCGTTGGCTTACAGGATAAGCATGACTCCTGAAGAAAAATTTGCCATAATCATCAATTCTAACGACATTGCTCAATAACACTCTAGATTGACAAAGCTATTTTCTAGTGGTTCGTTGAGTTTACATTTTACAATGGGTGCAAGGTGGGACATAGCGGCAGTGGTAGTGGCCATGATAGCCGTTTTTGTGACCGCTTCTCCAATCACGGTCACTATCTGTCAACGCATAGCCCGGAAGCTTACTTCGGTGGTTCTCCCGGCAAAAGGAAGATGTCGACGGGTTGTGTGGGACGATATCCCTGAAGGACTCTTGCATCAATGTGAATCAACCAGCTCGCACATTCATAACAGTGTACGCCACGTTCACGATCCCTCAGATTGCTTCGACACCGCCTTCAGTTATGTCTTCAATCGGCAATCTTCTCAAGCAGTATCTAGAAACTCCGGAACTTTTTCTTACACTACAAAACCCGATGCACTACCAATATTTGGAGACTATATCCAAACCGACATGCAAACCATCAAAGCTTTCTTGATATTGACTGCAGAAGACTGTAGATCATGCGAACAGCTAGACATGAGGAAGCTATTAGAGACTCGGAGTTTTGGTTCAATCACAACTCTTCATCTCGGAAGAACACGTCTCGCAATCCCAAATCCAGTAGTCACTAAGTCCGAAGTCCAGAAATTTATCGAAGGATATCCACCGTTCTATCGTGAGGCTTTCACGACTTCAGGGGGAATCACCATTGCCAGCCCATTACATACGGCTCGTTGTGCGAAGAAGGGTTCTTGGATTCTGGCCGTAGGATTATCCAAGAACTTGGGTCACATAAATTTTATACACAATATGCAACGAGTCACCCACGAAACCCACGAGGCTTACTGGAAGGGTACTTGCGTGATGAGTGCATTCCGGATGATTGGCCGGAAACTTGACCAACTCCAAGCACACGAGGAAGAGACCTATGGAAAATACATAGGAGAATGCGACAAAACACCCGAATTGGTTCCTCTTGCAAGCAACAATACATGGTCATCACAAGCGAGGGAATGCTATGATATGATTATGAGCGAAGAATATTCTCTCAAATATAGGTTCGAGAAGCAACGAGATATCGAAAGCAGCGCCTTGTTCAGACCGATTGTTGGGAACTGTATATGCTTTCAAAAGTGCATCGAAAATAGTGACCATTCGAAGTAAGAGTGCCCACAAGCCTAGTAGAATTATCAACTAATCTTCCTCCCTTGACTAGGACATGCAATCGCGGCCAAGTCAAGAAAAAAGACCCATCAAAATATCTCACTGAAGAACAATGCACTGCTGCACTTGAAATATTCAATAACTATATTCCTTCAGAGAAAAGCCTTGCAATAATTATGCCAGTTCTACCATCAATTCTACAAAGTCTGATACTAGGCATGTTTGAGGTCGAGCAGTATTTTTCCCACTATGGTCGAAAGCTTAAATTGCCCCCGGATTTGGTCAATGCGAAGTACGTGTACTTGAGGAATTGTAAAGATGAATAAAAGTAGAAAACGGTTTCAGTTTTCCTTTAGACTGCAAGGGTTTCACATGGTTTAATTTTTGTCTCTTTGCTACTAGAAGATAGCTCGATGGGTTTCTGTCCTGCGGAGATTTGATTTCTCTTTAACTTGGGTTCATTGTGAGAAGACTTTGAATAAGATTTTTAGTTTCGTATGGTCACGGTATAGATTTCATGTAGTTATCTCCCGTTATTCTAATATCTAGGATAACTCAAGTAATTAACCCAAGAATTTGGAACAATTGGAAACCTTGACCCATATCTATTGGAACAATTAAATCTTAATTATCGAGAACCTTAACTACTAAATCAAAACCCAGTACGCTATTTCCGCTTACGCAAATTACCGAGAAGTCTACTGCAAAGCTCATTTCTCTTACACTAACAAAATACATCCCATGCCTCATGACAATTAATATTTTATCAACCAAATTCCGGCCATCTCCACCTCCAGGCTCCAGCCTTGGAGGTCTCTCTTACAAAAGATATCAAGCACAAGTAAAAACGTACACCAAAGAAAGAAATGCAAACCAATACCTCGCTTAAACCCTCCCTTATCCAAAAAGTCAAACATCCGAAACCCAAAACCCATCCACAATCCTTCTATTCTCCCCCCTAGCCCGCTAAAGCCATCGATTTCCGGTTCTTCGTCCTCCTCTGCACACAAAATGTCGCCAATGCAAGTAACAAACTCGGAACCCCAACACCCAATCCAACAGCAAGAGCAATAATGTCACTCTGTGCAAGACCTTTCTTCTCCGGATTTGCACTAGAAGTTGGACTTGCTTGTCCCCCGGTTCCCGTCCCTGTTGCAACATTTTGACTCCCAACACTTCCAGTTCCAGTCATTGTATTCCCCACCCTATCCACCCCCGTTGTAGTAGCCACACCCGTCGACCCGACTTGTGCTTGTGTCGTAGACGCCACAGTAACACCCGTTTTACTCCCCGAATTTGAGCCACCCCCAGCGACAGCAGTAGTAGAAGGCTCCACATTCGCAGTAGCACAATACCCATCAAACAAACTAATCGCCAACGTGACTTCCCCCGGAAAATTCGAGCATCCCTTGCTCACACAAGAACTGATGTATGCCGATGCAGGAGCAAGGTTGTTCTGCCCACAATAACAGAGATTCTTCGCTGAACAACCACATTGCAATTCTTGCGCTAGATCGTAATAGCCTTTGTTCACTCCGCATGCGAAGGAACCTGTGTACCAAAGACAGCCGGCTGCGCATGGGCGGATGGTGGAATATGCTGGTTGGGAAACGATCGAGACGTAGTCTGAGGGGCCGGTTGTTGTTGTTGCCGCATATGAGAGGGCTGCGAAAGCCAGCACCGAGGGGAGGACGATGATGTACATTATTGAGTTTGGATTGGCTTGAGTTTTGATTCAAAGAGAGGAAAATTTTGCAAACTGTGCAACAAGCGAGCGACGGAGAAGGACTCACAAGGGACCGTGTTGGGTATTTGTGCCCAGAAAAAGGGGAGTCACAATCTACCAGACCACAACTCCCAGCCTTGACGGCACGAATGCAGAGGAATATTTATAGCTGTCATTTCTAGATAGGAAGGAACAGGTAAAAAGCCAATCAGAGGTACTTCCCAACCCTTCGAAATCTGTGATATCCCTTGAGAGGCTGAGCCTTTTCCAGTTGGGGGGTTCTAGATTTCCAACTTCTGGAACCCGATTAGACCTTGTAAAAAGAGGCGTTCTGCCACCTAGCTTAGCTACATCTTGGCTACAGTGAGCATGCGGCGGTGATCTTGGCTGTGTAACAATTGTGAGAAGCCATCATTACAAGAAAGGTAAAGTATTTGAAGACTCCAGCAGAAGTAGAAGAGCAAAAACAAGACACCAAAAATTTCCGAGTATTCCAGACCTATGAATTATTAGAGCCTCCTCATACCAACGAACTTAATTCATACTAAATTATGTCTGTCAAGTTCGGTTAAACCAAGTATTATGCAAGCCATCGGGCACAATGATAGGGCTAAGCAAATGAGGAAGGAAAAAAGCAAGCAACAGTGATACAACATTTGTGGGCCACAACCCGGGAATCACCCACTTGTACTTGTATCGGGGAGGGAACACCACAGGACTGCCGTCAAAAGAGGAAGTATCAATAGCCATCGAGAACTCGGTTACTTAAGTATCCGCAGAACCTGCTCCCTATGAAAAGAACGAGCCTGCGAAGGCCGGTTGGCTCGACAATTGTGTAGGCAAGGCGCATTGCAGAGGAAATCGAACATTTAAAGCAACATGATTGAACGGTATGCGACGCAAGTCATCAAATCAAATTTGCGACCAAATCCCGCCGAGTTTGGGGGTAATACACTTGCGCCCAAGATGCAAGTACCTGACCAATCGGATAGGACTGAGAATTGGCTCTTTCCACTACTCGATTGACAGTTGTGCAAACAGTCTAGCATAAACAAAAGTATTATCCAAGAAAATTCGCTTAAGGCAGAGAGATACCCAAGAGTAGTGGTTTGGCATCTTGAATTCAATACAAACATGAGATACGAGTTTAAATGCAGCGAAAATTGAAGGTGATATATTTCAGTGACGTAGTAAAAAATGCTCCAAGTGCGCTACCTCCCCTTTTCCAGGCCAAGACATATCACCTTATGCAAGCGAAGAAAATTTGAGGGAGAATAGACCAACCCTTCATGCATCCAAATATACTTCGAAGAAGCGACAGGCTTGAACCTTGATAACGTCTTTTTTTTTTTGAGACGAAAATGAAGCGAAAACTGCACCAGGAACCCCTGGAAGACTTGAGATGGAAGCTCTGACGCCGTCATCGAGCATGAAGTACACAATTTGAAGTGAGCCAGCGTTTCGAGCTAGGCAGTGAAAATATCCTTTGGATGAAGTAAAAATACAAGATGGTGTGGGGATTCAAGCCCATAGATCTTTTTCAATTTCGTGATATATCGGCGACTAACTCATGGCGAGTAAAAAGGCTTCAAGCTGCACTTGTTGATAAACTTCATCTCAAGATGGTAGTTTATCTTCCAGTGGCTTCTCCCCTTTAGCTTGCAGCTTCTGAGCAACCTCATCCACATCCTTCCAAACTCGCAAAAGATTCCCACCGACAACTCCTCTCGCTTGATCATCACTAAGACCTTGACGAAGCAGCTCTGCCACTAAATCGGGGAATTTACTCACGTCATCAAGTCCCTTTGGCGTATTTGGTATCCCATCAAAATCACTACCAAAACCAACATGTTCATAACCAATCAAATCCCCAATATGCTTAACATGTCTGACAACATGTTCCAAGGTCGAATTTGCGGGGTAAAAATCCGGGAGCCCTGACGGGTTGGAAGAATTGGCGGTGCAGGACACAAAATCGGGACTAAAATTGACCATCACGACGCTATTCCTCTTTTTCACCAACTGAAGAATATCGTCGGCGACGTTTCTCGGATGGGGGCATATAGAATAGGCCGAAGAGTGGCTATAAATAGGAGGAGCAGCGCTACCTTCCCAGTCAGAAGAGCCTCCGAGCACATCACGTTGGGTGTCTTGGCTGGTATGTGCGAGGTCTACAATCATGCCTATTCGGTTCATCTCATGTATCAAATCTCTTCCGGCTGGTGAGACACCACCCCATTTTGGTTTTGCAACTTCGACACCATGCTCTATTTCAAGTAGGGCGGCATCTGCGTAGATGTTGTGGCAATTATGGGTTAGTGTTGCATATCGGACTCCTAAAGAGTGGAATAGACGGAGGTTGGAAATTCGATTTCCGATTTGATGGAGGCCTTCGATTGCGAGTGGTGAGATGAGTTGGCCTGCTTTGAATGCAGGGAGAGCTGAGGTACTGTTTGGCGGTAGTGAGAAATGGTCTGGGTATGCAGCCTGGAGGCGAGATAAAAGATCAATCTGGTTGAGAGTAAATGCAACGGCTATGTAAGTTTAGTTTTGTAGTCCCAATTCAATACTGGACGAATGAGGATAGTATAAAGAAGGGCATATGCTTCAGAATCCAAACTTTGAGAATGTAGTCACCCCGGAATGACATCAAATTGAGGAAAAGGAAAGAAATGACCACAAAAGAGATGAACATACAATCGGCATAATTCTCATCTGAAAAATCAGATCCATTAGAAGGACACGGTACGAATGCGGACCAAAATGCCCCTCCATTTTTGCCTTCTTTTAAACGAGGTAGGTCGACGTGCTGGGGCATCCCACCTTGCTCGAAAGGGGTGGTAAACTTGTCATCGTAAATGTGGTTGTCATAAAGAAAACGAATCAAAATGGCAAGGTCATTGTGGCCATCTAGAGATTGTTAGAATCGGGTGTGAATGTATTTTGATAAGGTCGATTACCTATGAGTGGAGTATCCGTTAGAATCCGGCTAACTCGCCGTTCCACCGATTGAGGAGCTGGTTGTAAATGTCGCGAGATCTTATCATAAATAACTTGAGGTGTCAAGGCGAGGATTATACTGAGAAGAACAGAAATTCCCAAGACCCTTGATATAAATTTACTGGCTTTTGAATGCTTGGGTTGTACTCGCAACTCCCTGTTCTGGTGGTTCTTCTCAGCGTCGGAAGAAGTCCGAGGATAATTGTTGTCTGATAGCCGGCTACCAATTGGCAACAATGGATCTGTTTCGATGTAGGGAGCCATGATAGAATGAAGATATACTTGTCACCAAAACCTGGAAGGATGGTGGTTGTTAGTTAAGAAAGATTGGTCGGCCCAGTCGGACTTTCCATTTCAAAGCACCTCATCGACCTCATCAATGAATCCCCGTTCGTTCATGGGGGTAGATTAGATAAGACAGGGCCCAACACGTGATCGAATCTGAAGCGCGCTAAATTTATTTTGGGACGGACAATAAAAGCGGCAGTAAATGTAGCTACAAGTAAAGCTTCGTATTTTAGGACAAGATTTACACATTCTCATGATAGCATTCGACAGTGTTTGAGATCATAGGTAGGGCAATTCAAAAAATACTAGAAATTTAGAATAACCAGAGCTATTTGGATAGATGCTGCCGCTTTTATTTCTCATTTCCTGCCTTTGTACCCCTACCTTGTTGGTGATCTGCACGCGCCACATTCATCTGAAGTGAAATTCGTGGAATGGCATGAGCATTAAAGCAGGGAAGTCAGAAAAAGTGATTGTTCTTACCAAGGATTTGCTTTTCTGTGCTTGTGAATAACCTCACCTCTAACCACCTCACTACATCGTTCTAATACAATAGCCCCCAACACATAATCTGCAATACACCTCAACGGCACATCTACGGAAACCTTGTACTTGCACTCTACTCCTGACGAACCTACACGGAAAACCGGCGTCTTTCTGCTGGATTTGTGGCGCAGGTGAACAAGCGACCTTGACCTGGACAAATAATCCCAGCTGAAGGTTGGCCAGCAATTCGATTTCTCGTAACTGCAGAAAGGAGCAGCTCCTGAATCAGCACAACCGCTTCCTCTAATTATTTCTGCAAGCAGTCCAGCAAGCAGTCCAGCAAGCAGTCACCCACAGTCATTCGTTAATTCAGCAAACATCAACAACGCCCTCACCTGCGAGCCACATCCCACCCCTTTTCCGCCTGAGACTGAGATCTGAGATCTCGAGAAACCATCAACACCACCCCTTCTCCTTAGTCACACAACACGTTTCCCGTCATGCCTGGCTTCGCAGATTCTTTCTGGTCGTCTGGCGATTATGCCGGAGGTAAAATGGCCTCGACTCCTCTCGCAGCCTCGTTTTGCTAACCTTGACCTGCAGGCCTGGGTGTTCTCTTTGACAAGCTCCAGCAAGGTGTCGCGGAAAACCAACAGATGCTCACAATCGCGCGAATGCGAGCGGAGGCCGAAGACGTATACGGCATGCGCCTGGGCGAGATTGGCCCTGCGACAGATCGAATAACTGGTGGCTTCTCTCGCGATGATGGGGCCAGTGTCCGGAAGGTGAGATTCATATTTCCTAGGGGAAACGAGGAGAGGGCGGCACTGACTTGTTTTGTAGGCATACGATGGCGTACGGACGGAGATGGAAGAGGCGGCAAAAAACCACCGAAAGATTGCACAGAGCATTCGGGACTTGGTTGTGAACCCCTTCTCGAGATGGTGCGATGCCCACGAATCGAGACTCGCAAATTCCCAGGAGGACCTCCAATCGCGGATAAAGCTCCATGATAAGCAGGCGGAAGCTGTCAAGAAATTGCGCAGTCATTATTTCAATAAATGCCGATTAGTGGAGGACATTGAGGAGGAGAATAAGCTGGCTTTCCAAGACCCAGAAACAAGCCCCAAACCAAAGATACCAGAAATCAAGGTAGACGACAAAGAGGAAGAGGAAGAAGAGCAGCTCGAAATTGCCGACGACCTCTACCAACCAGAACAGGTCCGGAAAATCCTAGGGCACATCTTGCAAACTGTCACCCTGAGCGAGACTAAAGTTCCAATCCTCGGAACCTACATCAATACCACATCCGGTGCTGAGATTGTCGAATACTTCCAGAAGCATATGCAAGCAACGAGTGTGAGCCATGCTGAGCGCATTGGGCAGGATCTCATCACACATGGATTCCTCCGTCTTGTTGGGAATGTTGGCAACATTTTCGCCAACAGCTCGAAAATGAATTATCAATGGAAGCCTAAGGCATTTCAATGGGCTGGCGTTCCTGAAAAGAAGCAGGTTTTGGGCCGATCATTCTCGATGGCTTCCAATGCCGATAGCATCGACTCCCCAATTGTTGGAACTGTTACCGATTACCTAGCCGGATGGAATCCTCTCAATACAGCACATCCCAACGAGACCCCTGGCGATCGTCTTCGAAGAGAAGCCGCAGAAGCCGATGATAGGTACAAGGCTGGTGTCCGAAAGCTGGATCTTTACCGCTGCCAACTGGAGGAAGCTATTGTGGAACATCTCAAATATCTGGAGAGATGTGAATTGGATAGACTAAAGGCTATGAAGACCATCATCTTGGATTTCTCGGGCACCATTAGCAACGTTATTCCAAGCTTGCAGTCAACCGTCGATAACATGATGCTCTATCAGGAGACTGTTCAACCCTTGGGAGATCTTCGATACCTCCTTGAAAACTACCGCACTGGTGGTTTTGCCCCCAAGGTCACAGTTTATGAAAACTATTATAATTCGGCAGATGAACAGACTTTTGGAGTTGATCTTGAAGCACGAGCTCGTGCCGATCGAAAGCGTGTGCCAGCTTTGATCACAACAATTCTTACCTTCTTGGATAATCGCTATCCGGACCTCGAAGGAGATGAAGCTCGACGAAGCGTGTGGCTTGTCGAGGTGCCTTTGGCACAAACCCACAGAGTGCGAGAAGCACTTAATACCGGAAATGCGTTTTCTATTGAAGCCCTGGAACCTTATGAGATTCCAATAATTGCTAGCGTTCTGAAATTATATTTGTTGGAGCTTCCAGGTATGTTGACAAGACTGACCGCATTAACGTTCCCTTGCTAACATCTAACAGATTCTCTGGTCTCATCCCATGTTTACGAAATTATGAAAACGATCTATTCTACTCCAGCTTCAGAGTCATCTGATTCCGCTCGCATTTCAGTATTACAAAATACTCTAAGCCAGCTACGCCTTGCAAATATTGCAACTCTTGATGCTCTCATGACACACTTCACCCGACTCATCGAATTGACTTCAGCTGATGAGACTTATGTTGCTGCGCTGGCAACTTCTCTCGCGCCATGTGTTCTCCGCCCAAAGACGGAAACTTCGATGACCATGGAGGAGAAATACTCTTACCGTTTGATACGCGATCTCTTTGCTCACAAGGTAGCAATTTTCAGCGAATTGAAGCGGGCCTCTTCTTTATCCCACACCATTAGTGTTGATACCCGCCCACGTGCAGTCAGTTCCGATGAGAGCAATCGAAAGGCCAACATGGAGGCTCGCGCTCGCGCTATTATCGCCGCAGGGGGAGGTTCTCGAAGCCGAAATCCAAGTCCGGCACCATCTCCTAGAGGACATCGCCGAGATCGAAGCTCAGCAGGACCAGAGACCAGATTCCCCATCCAAACCTCACCAACCAATCCAAGAGATAGCAAACATTTGGCTGCTCGACAAAGTCTGGAGGTGCCTGGTGATATGGCAATTACAAACTCTGAGCCATCAAATGGTCCTCAATCAGCACCTCTTCAATCTGTCACTAATGGGTCATCCGGAGACACAACTACGAGTGCAACATATATGCCAGGTATGGATGAGGGCCTTGGGGAAGTTGGTGTAGAGAAGCGTAATAGCTTGCCACGTGCTGCCGAGTCGGGGGTCAGCAAGCGCGATAGTTTGGGACGATCAGGCCATGTGGGCGCTGTAGCAAGCAGATTTGGAGGTCGCAAGCCTGTCTCGTTAGCAAGAATGAGCCAAAGCCACGAAGCAGGGAAGCGCGACAGTGTAGGTAGTAATTACGAGGACGGAGTTGGGGAGAAGTTTGGCGTCACTTTGACGGATAAGCCGATGGATGATTGAGGGTAATTTGGGGAGTTGGAATTTTCTATGGGGTTGGGTGATTTTTTATGGATGGAATGAATGGAAATGGGATTGTTTTTTGGTGGAAATTGTATGTATGTACGATAGAGCCATGAGTTCTAATGTGGAATATGAATACGATGGTTTGATACCCTATACTATTACCCTCTCGTGCTCTGACTTCTTACTGTGAGGAGATGCTAGGAGAAGTGTTTTAGTGATTACATGCTTGGTATTACTTTTTACCAAAATCGTTGGGAAACATAATTCAAGAGACGAACATGAGATGATTGTAGATTTATGAGACGAGTTCCATTTCATAAGACGAAAAGAGACCAATCTTTCTAGTATTACATCGACACAAATTCAGAGGGGGGTCCTGTGCTAAGCGGGTGAATTTGCTCTTCCTTGATTGTATTCTTTTTCTTTTGAAGGGGAAGGGGGCCTCCGTATGGTTCAACAATGTATTGGACCAGCGACAAGAAGGTTCATATATCTTTGCAAGGACATCGATGGCTCCTGTACCGCACTCACCCTCATGCATCTTGAGAGAATAAAAGTGGCAGTAAATACATGGAGGTGCTCTGGACTTGTAGCTCTTGTTATCTTACCTTGCTTGGAGAAGTCAAGTGATTGTCTTAGAAACTTGGAAATATTACCCTAGATATTTGGAACGATTGACATTCAATCATCGGGGTTAATACTTGGACCAGTGGGTACTTACTACTGCTTTGATTGCCCCTCGCGAGCCTGGATACTTCTCGTTGTTCTAACTTCCTGATATTGCTCCAACTATCTAGGGTAATTTCAAATGAGGGCTGGGTAGGCAGGTACGAACTGGAAGTATTTACTGCACTTTTAATGACCATCGCGTGCCTGGCTCGAGCCTGGTATTGCCCCGGGCTTCGGAGCGGAGCTCATGGGATAGGGCCACCGTTCATAGATTTTCAAAAATAGCTTTTGGGTTTCGATACATCTATACTTCCGCAATCGACAATTTTCCTACGCCTTTAAGATCCCTCGTTTCTACCTTTCTCTTTCTCCCTTACTCAACGTTATGGTCGTTATGGAAGATCGCGATCGGGAAAGTAGGAGATTACGTTGCTTGAGTCGGGTGCCTTTCGTAAAAGAGGTGGGAAAGTTACACGAACTTCCTGAGCGGAATATGAGTCACAATGCCAACCACCTCATTTCTTATTCTTGGTTTCAGAATCAAGGTCTGGGGCTACGCCGATCAAGTGATATAGCTATGGCATGTCACATAAGGGGTGAGTGGTTGCTATAGAAACTCGTTGAGAGGTCTATTCTCTCTTGGACTCTCCTTCGTCTTTTCAGGTTTGGATCCATCTCATTGCTACGTAAACCACATGCCAACATCGTACGCAGTTCGCGACTCAATTCGAGTAATCGACGACCAGTCATGGGTCATTGGTGAAAAACTACTCTTGACTTTGCAGGAGGCACCTCCTGTATCTGGGTGCTTCTGGAAGGACGACAATGGTGGCTACTTTGTCTTATCGGAGAATTTACCAGACTCATCGCCCACAACTCGGCTACTGTCTGAAGAACCATACGACTTTACAACGACGCAGGGGATTCCAACGTAGCTTGGAAAATTGGGACTGCCTTCCTCAAGGTGCAGAAAGTGAGGAATCCCGACAAAACAGAAGAACATGTCACCCTCAACTATCTACACCACCCAGCCACTGCACTGGAAACATCAGTATATCTCTCTCGACCACTTTACCACACAACGCTCGATGATCGGTATTACCTCGTCACGAGCCAAGTCAATGGGGAAATTTTAACACGGGCGTGGCTACATATGAGTGAGGAAGCGAAGAGGAAATGTGCTGACCAGGTGGCTGGCGTATGCAAATTGTTAGCTACGAGGGAAAATGACAAGATATTTGGTGTAGACGGGAAAGAACTACCGGAAAACTGGATTACCCCTGACGGCGACCCATCCGATGGATTTTCTCACAAACACATGCTCTCATACTGCCAGAAGCTTGGTATAGAATGCGACACCTTTGTGTTAACTCACTGCGACCTTGGCCGAACAAACGTTCTTGTAGATTTGGTGGATGGTTGCAAAGTGGGGATTATCGACTGGGAGATGACGGGTTTTATGCCACGAGAATGGCTACGCACGAAGTTTTGGGTATGCGGAGCGATGAGTATGTGTTTTGAACTTGGTAGTAAGGATGAACACCTAAGAACCGAGTATCGGAAATTTCTGGACCGTCAGCTCGACGATGATGGGTTTCCGCACGCCACGAATGAATGGTGGGAGCTGTATTTTGAAAAACACCCAGAGGAAAAGGGCACTCGAACATAACCATCCACCTCTTCGCTGCTGACAACTTGCCGAGCTCCTCACATCCTATCCCTCGTTTAAATTCTAGGAAGCCAATCGAAGTTAAAGTAGTGAAGTGTATGCTTCTGCACCCTTTGGTTACAAAGAATTTAGCCTGTTATCCCAATGCAAGGTTTATTATGTCACTGTGAGAACATCTATATAACATCGACTGTCATGACCTTTGCTTCAAATTCTAATTCCACACACCACACAACATACGAGGGAAACATCAAGATGGTTCGTGCTGTAGATTTTTTGAGAAGTCTTGCACCCTTCCTGATTTACAGATCGTGTTTTTCGCATTCGGTTCAAGAAAAGGCTCAAATCAAACGTCGGGCTTTTGAACTGGAAAGACATTATGATTATATCGTTGTTGGGGGTGGTACCTCTGGTTTGACGGTTGCAGACAGATTATCTGAGGACGGCACGAGTAAGAATCACGAACTTTCTTATTTGTGCTTTTGCTTCCTTCGTTGATGACTTAAAAATATTCTAGAGCAGAGATTGTTCAAAAATGCTATGGTTTCGATACTCCAATTTTCCTTGCGTCAGGGTACAACTGAGTAATGTGCGAAAATATTTTGGACAGTTTCATTTCTTCTCCAAGAACATTTAGAAGAATCTCAGAATATAATTTTCTTACCCAGAAGAAAGCCCGGATAGCTTGCGTCCCACCAATCCATGAACATAAAGGAATTGTCTTTTAAATCTTGATTTCAAAACTGACCCTTGAATCAGAAACCGTTCTAGTAGTAGAATACGGATACCTCGAAGACTCCCGTCTAGATATTCTCCGTCCCTCACTAGCAAACAACGATCGCTACCTACTCCGCTTCTACAACTACACATCAGTTCCACAGCCCGAATTAAACAACCAAATGACCATTTCTTACGCTGCTGCGACAGTAGGGGGTGGCTCAACGGTGGGCTATATGATGTTTGATCGTGGGTCTGTGGATGATTACGATAACTAGGAGAAACTTCAAAATCCTGGGTGGGGCTTGGAAGGGTTATTTCCGTATTTTAAGAAAGTAAGGGTTTCAATGTTAAAAGATGGTTAGGGGGTGTGGGGAGCTGATTGAAGATAGAGTGTAACTTTCACACCACCGACTTTGGAACAACAGAAAGAAAATCGGCTATACTTATGATGAAAGCGCGTATGGGGATGGACCTATTAAAGCTAGTTATCCGACCTTTCAGTGGCCTCAGCAAAGTAAACACCCCCTTTTAAAAAAGGAGCACTCGCTAAGGAAAAGTAGAAATTCAACGGGATTCCTGGCGCGAACTTGGTATTGGAGAAACAAAAAAAGTGGTGGGAGGTTACGCTACAAAGTTTTTTCTGGATCCTAAGCACATTGGATTCAAAATCTATGACTCGGTCGTACTCCAAAACCGGGCATTACAACACAGCAAAGCGGAGAAAGAATTATCATCTCCTTGTAGGCTATTGGGTGAGAGAAGAGGTATTTGATAAAGAAATTAGAGCCACTGGTGTCAATATTCAACCGAGAGATGGCAGTTTTGCAGAAATCTCGTCTGTGGAAGCAAAAAGGGAGGTTGTGCTTGCTGCTGGAAGCTTTGGAAGTCCGGTTCTGTTGCAGAGGAGTAGTGTTGGGCAGCAGAAGTTGTTGGAGAGTGCGGGAGTTCAAGTTCAAGTTGATCTTCCTGGTGTTGGGATGAATTTTCAGGATCATGCCGCTTCCATAATGATATATACTTGTGGGTGGTCTCAATTTATCCTATCACTAGAGCATCAAAAGAGGTGATGGTTGTGGCACTTCAGTTCTTGCTGACATCTTTTGTAGATGGGAACAACACGGTACCAAACACTCAAACAGCATCTACCAATGCAACATTTGCAACAGAAGTGGAGGCTCATTATTCGCAAAATCGAGCTGGTAAGCAATTTGCTCCTGTTGGATATCAATGGTATCACTAAACGGGGGTTTCTCACACTTCTAGGTCCATTGACTGTAGGATACGGAAACAGCGCAGTATTCCTACACTCGAGACCATCGATCCCAATTATGAAAACTTCATAGCAAAGCTAGCTACTAAAAACTCGTCTGTCTATCTTCCCTCTGAATACGAAACAACACTCCACAAAAGTTATGAAGCTCAAAAGACACTCCTCCTCGCATCTTACGCCTCGAAATCCTCAGCCATGCTAGAAGTATTCTTCAACGGCGATCCCATCATCAATATGGCACTCCAGAAGCCAGCTTCCAGAGGTACAGTACACCTCAACCTTACAGATCACTTCGCAGACCCCATCATCGATCCTAGAGTTTTCAGCAACCCAATAGACATGGAAATCGACGTCGCGATGATAAAATTTACCCGCAAGTGGTTCTGAACACCAAGTCATGCAAGTCTCAATCCCATTGAGGTGATTCATGGAGTTGGAGTAACAAGTGATGCGGGTATTGTAGCGTCTATCAATCAATAATCTACCCCGAGTATTGGACATGCTTTTGGGACTTGTGTAATGATGCCTTTGGAGTTGGGTGGTCTTGTTGATTCAACCCTTTTGGTGCATGAGATTAAGGGACTGAGCATTGTTGATGCTTCGACTTGGCCTCTGGCACCAGCGACACACATGGATGCTACTGTTTATGCGGTTGCTGGGAAGGTGTGTTGTACTTTCAGTTGTTTTATCTTGGCTGGCTAGTAACCAATTTTTAGGCTGCGGACATTATTAAGGGTAGGGCAAAATAAATTTTTATTCTGGACAAAGTAGAGTGCTTTTTTCACGTTTCACCGAATTAGCATTCTTGATTTTCGGAGGATCATTTAGGCTGAGCTCTAGATAACTCAATCCACTTCGGGGTTTTCAGCTACTAGGTGCAATAAAATATTGTTTGAGAAGGTTTGGGAGAATCCAAAAATCGACTGAGCTATTCTCTTAAACCTTCTCGAACAATGTGCGTCTTCATTCTAGAATGATTTGTAGATCCGAAGTGACATGCTCCAAACCTTATGTACACATTGCCATTAAGTTGTCAAGTTATCCACTTGAAGCCATTTTCATTGTTGTTCTTTCAAGTTAACAAGGCCAAAAACTAAATAAATATACTTTTAGTAATAGGTTTAATGATCGCCCTGTCTCTCTCTGCCTTTTCTTCTTCCGTGTCTGAATTGTCCTCTAATATCTCTCTGATGACTTTCTCCAATTGATTCCTAGCATCTGATGCCACTTTCCCTTTTTCCAAGTCACTTTGTGTCCCTACTCTGCAATTATTCCTGATCTGCAAAGCGAGTTTTCCCAACCTGGCCTCGCATCCTCTCTTGATAGCTAACGGCAACTCATGCCACAAAACCCATACCAAAAAGCAAAAGTACATTACCATTCCAGTCTTTATGAAACTTGTTACTGTATCTTTAGAATAAATTTGGCACACGCGATGAAAATTGTACAAGTGAGGGTGCGGTACATAAAATAGCCTAGGCATTACAATGTTGTACATGTACTTTGGTCCCCATAATCCACTGTGCAATGAGCTAGCAGGATTTGCTAGATATGCTCCGAAATCCTGATTTACAATATCCCTGAACAATTTCTTTTTGTCTAGTTGCCTCCAGCCCTTTGGTTCAGTAAAGCCTGAGCACTCGAGTTTGGAAAGTTTTCCTAGACATCTAGCTGTAAATTCTAGTATTTCCTCCCTGGAAAGCTTAGTTCGGGGTTTGTGATCGAAGTCTGCCAAGCCAAATTGATATCCATTAATCCATGTCAGGGCGCAGGCTACCATGACGACTGTCCACACGAGAGACACGTACCAGGGCACAATGAAGGTACCCGAGCTTATTTTGTATGGTTGGTCCACCAAACTCATCATTGCGAGAAGGAAAATAAGTATCGGTAGCATGGTTGCTGTAGCTGCAGCCACGACGTATTGGTGATCGCCTATTGTTTTTCGCGCTGATTCATGCAAAGGAACACTCTTGAATTTGAGTTTGAATTCCGGTCGAGCTAATAGTGGAGGTTTGTGTCTTCGTATTCTTCTTGTAAACTTCGGTTCCGGTCCTCGACCTGGTAATCTTTGGTACACCATGATGCGAAGAGTATAATTGCTACGTAATATGCTCTATCTTTCGTATCTCGGTGTTGATAGAAAGCGATAGAAAGCGAGAACTTCCACTCTTTTCCAGGGTTGATTTGTTCAGATGTTAAAGGTGTCGCACCTCTTACTTGAGATAGAACGGTGGTGGAGAGCTGGTGAATCCCCTAAAAATGACGTCGTCACATGATGTACTTCCATTATCACCCCTTTTAGCTCAACACTATCCTAAATTAGTTGGTGCTTGATTGAGGCAATCCAAAATTGAGCAAGTGGTTTTGAGAGCTCTGTAGCTCGGAAGGCCGTACCGAGGAGGCAAGCTCTCACGCAACTTACGACTGTACCCCTTGCGAGTTTTCAAAAAGGTTGGGGAGTGTCTGGCCCAAAGTGGAGCATTGCCAGACATTCCACTCGGGATCCTCAAGATGATACCACGTGGGAGATCAATCCCCTATTCCCCCTTCGGCTAAGTGTGCCGCAGCTGAAATGTCGACATTTTCGATATTCTGCCTCTTATGGACCCGGAACAATGGAAACTAATCACCTCATCACTTCTCAAATCTCACCTGAATTTGTCCACCACTTTTCCACCAATTTAAATAATCAAAATTCTTACAATCAACAAAATGTATTTCCACGGCCGAAGTACTCGTTATGGATTCTAGCGCACGGCGCTCCCCGGCGAGACCGGCCTTCTAGGCCCAAACCCGGCTAAGGGTCCGAATACAATGGTCGGGGAAGCGCCACCAAGCACGCAAAGTACGACAATATTTTAGCCAGACGCGCCAGGTTTTACAATTGTAAGCTCATTTTCCCACTGTTATTTGCGGCGGGGCGGCTTATCGTGGGGAATTTCTGTTGTACTTATTGAAGGCCGTCCCCTCTATTTGGCAGGTGGGTCTCTTGTAAAGTTTCTCGAGTTCACGATGTTATGACAAGTCGTTCGTTTGGGTTGCGCATAGCCATATCCCACTTTGGGTATCTTTAAAGAGGATCAATTCCCTTCATGTACCCCAACCTGCGCCAATTGTTGTCCGGAAAAATCCCAGTCTTGGAAAAGGACATGCCTGGTAAGCTGGAGCCGAGTGTGCAAGTCACAGTGGTCGACATTGAAGAAGGGGTTCCTCCACAACCCTCGAAGCATAAACGACGTTTCTTCAATTTCACCTCTCTCCTACGTCGATCAGTCCACCGTCGAAATAAATCAGAACAGTCTCCGTGGCCTCAGATTATTCGCAGGATATTATATTTATTCGTAGCGGCAGGAACTTTCCTCGCCCTCGCATTCTTGTATGAAGGTTCACCCCCATTTTACCCCTCACTATGGCTCATCCTCATTCAGAATACACCACGCCCTCGTATTAAGTTTAATTCGTAAACTTGCACCAATAAAACCTCAACAGAACGGACTGACGCAGATTGTTTCCGCATGGGTTGAACCAGGGAGTGTGACACCTGCACCAGCTTCGTGGCTACCGAATTTCAGTCGAGACGTTGAACCAAAAGCCATTCATTCGCACAATGATTACTGGAGACGGGTTCCTTTGTTTGAAGCTCTATCACTGGGAGTCACAGGTGTAGAAGCAGACTGCCATCTCATAGATGGTGTGCTCTATGTTGGTCATAAGCCCCGGTCTTTACGTCCAAATCGCACTTTGCAATCACTGTATCTTGATCCCTTAATCACGATTCTCTCGAAGCAAAACGAAGGAAATGTTATCGCCAATGATACAATACCAAGTGGAGTATGGGACATCGACCCTAGCCGTCCTCTGGTTCTCATGACAGGTACGCAGTTTCCTCTTAACTAACAATTGTAAATAAATATTGACGCCTTGTACCAGATTTGAAAACCGAAGGAGCTTCAACCCTCGCCGCGATCCAACAAGCGCTCCAACCATTCCGAGAAAGGGGTTGGCTTACTCATTTCAACGGAACAACTGTCGTTCCTGGTCCAATAATCCACGTAGCGACAGGAAATACCCCATTCTCAGCTGTTCTCAACTCAAGTTTCTCCAATTCCACCTACCGCGACGTATTTTTCGACGCACCCCTCGACGCCCTTTCCCCAGCCTATAATATAACCAACTCATACTATGCTTCTACACCTCTACCCGGCCTCTTTGGTGGTAGCAAGCATATTCCCGCATCGGGCCTCACTAAGAACCAAGTGAAGACCGTAATGGCACAAATTCAAACCGCGGCAGATATGGGATTAGTGAGCCGATATTGGGATATTCCCGCTTGGCCAGTAAATACTCGACTCAAGATTTGGGGACAGTTGGAGCAGGCTGGGATTGGGATGTTGAATGTTGATGCTCTTGACGTTGCTGCAAGGTGGAATTGGAAGGTGTGCAAGATTTTAGGGGTGAACTTGTGCTCATGATTGTAGGGGAACTTGCATTATTTTATGATGTGTATTGGGTAAATTGGAAAGGGGGTGCGGCGTTTGGAGTAAAGTGTATATACCACTTGGAATTTAGCCGGATAGAAGATAGATAACTAACTAGATGTTCCCTTTTTCAAGAATTGTAAGAGTTCGCATATACCCCCAAAACGCAAGAGGTGAGAAAAGACGAGAGAAGCTATAGTTTCTGGAGTACTCTCCTTTTCAGGTGCCCCAACATTTCTACTATATAAAAATCAGGGTTAAATTTAATTGTTCCAAATTTTTGATTTAGTTGAGGTTTGTCTTCAGTCTAAGGCGGAAAAAAAGTTGTGGTTCATCTGATAACAATCACTTGCTCAACTCCCAACACCCGGGGTTAAAAATCCGTGATGGCATGCTTGAAGCACTTCTCCTTCTAGAAGAGTTAGGTAACACGAAAATACACGTTCTAGCCTTTCAGGGTAATTTGTTTCATTCTTCGAGTACCGCTTGACATTGTCATTCATCTAAGCTGTTCGAGTTCTAGTGAAACATCGACAGGAAGTAATACTCAGTATCCATTTAAGTGAGATGGTTAAATTCTACAATCACTCTACTCATGTAAGTAGAAAGAAAGTGACATTCCCAAAATCAAAATCAGTAAACATGTACCTTACTCGTAACTTCTTTCTAGCCCCCAAACTTGGTGCTGGTTTACTTGATATCTGCTGGCTTCTCGGCATTTGGTGGCTTACTTATGAGTCCCAAAACTCGCCAGCGAAAAAGAAAACGCTACAGTACAAAAAATTATGACGGAATACGATATGTTCCAGAACTAAAGGTCTTTCAATCATAGGGGGAAATATAGGAACGAGACTTTTTAGCCTCGTACAAGCTTGTGTAAAAAGGCCACACCCCCCGTCGAAATAACTCACAATTGCAGGATGGATCTGTTCGTAAAAATTCTATTTTGTCTCTCTCTTGGCTCCCCATATACTCCTTGATCGAAATAGATAACGAGTAGAGTGAAATGTGGTTGTAGAGTCTCCTTTGGAGACCCTCGCATGGCGGGGACAGTAAAAGCGGCACTAAATATTTCGTTCGTACCTAACTCTCGTTGTTCCACCTTGTTGGAGTAATGCATGTAATTATTTCCAGAAAAACTGTCACAATTTAGAATCATAATCCAGGCGGGTGTTTTAGAAAATCAAGTTTCCAAAAAATATCATTCAAGTGCACTAAAGAGAATGCTCCTATTGAGGGTTCGCGAAGTTTCCAGGGTCCCTGAACGCGCTGCCTCAGCGCGCCGTTTGATTCACCGTTTGACATGAACTCCTTTGCAACAATACACACTGTATCTTGCACACGGCAGAAACAACAGGCACAACCCCCTTGAAAACACCATACGCGTTCTTCAAGATGCCCTATTGCTACGAGTGCAACAATCGCTATTTCAGCACCCACTCTCATTTGCAACAACATCTCGACAATAGCGATGCTCATCGACCAGGAGGTTATGATTGGGAGTGCGAGATCTGCCTTCAGAGCTTCAAAACTGAGCAAGCCCGCCGTCAACACTACATAAACAGCAGCAGCCATGCCTATTGCGACGATTGTAGCCGTGTATTCCAAAATGACAACAGCTTGATGCAGGTGAGTATCGTTGAGGCCATTCTCCTGGAAGACCTCTACTTTGATTGTCCAACCAAAATTCGGAATATCAATTCAATTGTCCCAAAAGATTCGAATAACGAGATTTGTGTCCCATAAGTCTTCTAGAAGAGTTGAATAATTGTACCCAAAAAGGCAAGTGCCTTAGGACTACAATCACGGCCCACCTCTAGTATTTCAAGTCCCACCGAGCTTCAATGGTGTCACTAACAGTCTACCCACTAGCACATGCACTCTCGCATCCATCAAGGAAGCAACATGACTTGCCCTTGGTGCAAGAAGCCCTACACCAACGCATCGGGCTTGACAATTCATCTCGAATCCGGCAATTGCTCGTCTGGTCTCGATCGCCACAAGGTTAATAGACGAGTGCAACAACTTGACCGAAATAACGTCATTACCAAGCCTATGATCACCTTGCCGGGTTACGAGAACATCCAAACAATGGCCACGGATCGATCCTGGAACGGTCGTGCTTACGAATGTCCCCTAGTCTGCCGTGGCAAGTTCTCGACTTTGAATGGATTGAACAACCATTTGAAGAGCCCGTTCCATGAGCAGAATATGTATCGATGCCCCGGACGAGGTTGTGGTAGGGAATATAAAGTCTTGAGTAGCTTGGTGCAACATATTGAGAGTGAGAGTTGCGGAATGATGCGCTTCGCTGCTGTTCAGAACAATGCGAAGAACGGCATTCAGGGAATGATTGGACGCATGATCAAGCAATAGGTTGGAGTTTACGGAGAAACTTTGAGGTGATTTGGGGCGTATTGTGGAACCCTGGGTGTGTCACTATTTTGTCATAGTTTTCGGATGCTAGCATCGAAATGTCAGGTTCATCCGAAGTGTTTATGAAACTAAGCGCGTGAAGTGTATACTTAAGATCAGGAACTACCAGTCAAGTACCGGATTTCAAATAATACCAATAAGCACTAGTTTATTATGTATACTCAACCACGCAACAATTACCCATCGCTGGGCCACTTGACATCTCCGACTTCAACGAGTCACCCCCCTAAATCACCTCCTCCCTGCTAGCCGACTAGCTCAACTTGATTTTGACAGAAAGACCTTCGCGTCTTGGTAATTGGTTTTGAACCAAATTTCTGATGTATAAGTTTTAAATTTAAGAAAAGTCTTTTAACCTATCTAAGTTTAAACATGTTACATGATGATTGGCTTAATGAATATCTAAGTATCAAACAATGTGCTTAGAGGCCTCAGGTGAGATCCTGAACGCCGAGGGTTTCCTGTGGTATTAATTTCAGAGGAGAGAATGCGATTGATTTTTCCTGGTTATGAAGATTCCATTTCTGAGCCGTTTTCACGAGGGAGCCAATGCCAACTGTTTCTCGGGGCTTTGATGCCGCTAAAAAAAAACCCTGAACCAACCCCCACTAAAAAGCCGGGTGGTACAGTGCGGACGTTTTACCGAGACTTGTTATGAAAACCCAAGCTAATCTAAGTATTTTATTAAACCTTGTTGAGTAATTGTATTCAATGAATGTTATTTTGGCCGCTTTTTTTTCTTTACTAGAGCTGTGAGCCATTCAAGTTTCGTTCCTGAAAACTGCATGGTCGTCTCAACAAGAGATGGAGCCCTCAAAGATTTTACACAAATTGAGCCATGACATGTGTATAATAACGCCATTTTAGCAATCATATATAATTCCTACCCTTTTCCAACCTCCTGGTTTTCATTCCGGAAGTAAATGCGATGTAGCCAATTTCTTCCTCACCTCTCACGTCCCCAATCTTGACGTTCAAATCTTTCAACAATCTTCCTCGATCAATTGAGTCCAAAGTCGTTCCCCCTCTTGGTAACCTAACATGCGGATTCTCATAAGTCATGCTTGTAACATAACTAAAAATGTCCGGTGCGAGGGTGAACTGTTTGACAACAATACCATAGAAGCCAGTGGCAAGTAAGACAAGTGTGCTAATCAGCAAGAGAATGAGCCAAACAGTACTACAAGCGTAGGTTTCTGTTCCCCGAGTCGCGATACCACTGGCAGCTGCCGCAACAAAAGGGCTGCCATTTTCGCATGGTGAGGAATTTTTATTTTCTATTGAGTTTGCAAATGCAAAAATATCATCCAGTGTAGCGTTCGAGCCGAAGCACGTCTTGATAGCATTAGAAGGCGTTGTTTCGGGACCATACGCAGACAGATTCTGATCTTGATTTCCTAGAAAGCTGCCGGGGAAGGTTATCAGCTGGAAATTGGTGTTTAAAACGATTCCTAGCCGAGCTGATAATGTCTCTTTCGAGACGAGGGAAAGATCAACAAAACCATTTTTAAAAATTGCTGAATAGGACGTCAAGGCTGTGTTGTTGATAAATGTCTCCGCCAGGGAAGATACCTCCTGCCCTCGGTCACCGCCGCTACTTGCTGGTAAAGAGATTGACAATATGTCCATCTGTGGGGAAGAATCGAGGGTTGTTAAATGAGAAGGGGTATAATCGAGACGAGACCTTCGGATTTTGGAAGCAGCGCATGTTCCCTAGTTATAAAGTCAGATTGCATTTCAAACGTCAGTGTTTGAGAGAGTTATAAGAATCAAAATTTCGGGTGCCTTATTGTTCTAAAAGTACTCGGAGAATACTTCAAATTGACTTAGAGAGCTCGCACAATTCCCCATGTAGCAGGTGCATTCGGAAGAATGCCTATCTTTCTTACGCTGGAAAGGGTGTAGAAGTCCTTAGATTGAAAAAGGGCCGACTTACCTGTGTGCAATTTATGCCAGTTTCGACGTGAACTTCAGTGATTGAACAGTTCGTGAGAACCAAAGAATCGTTGTTTGAAGAGTCTTGAGTAAATGAACCAAAAATAATCTTCCGAGTTTCATTAAAGACCGCATCCTTCTCCACTGAGGAGGTGTTCACTCCAAAATAAGCTTGTTGGCGTCCTTTATTGCCAAGTTCAGTAAAAGTATCTAGAAACAGTGTAGGCTGGTATGTCCCTGTGCCGGTTGCAACATTGCTGTTAGGAAGCGGGTTCAAAGGATTTGTCCCACTTGAATTACCAAAATCAGTCTCGTGCCAGATAATTCCAACAATGCTTCTCCAATCAAAGTCATTGTGGGTCGCCGTTACCCGTGTCGGCTTAGAACAATCAAGGGACCAATAAGATGATTCGAGATTGAATGTGGAATTTAAATCAGCGGGAAGACCAACGATTGGCAAGCCAACAAGAGACGAGAAAGTTTCGGGTGTTGTTGCATTGATTGGAACCTTAATCCAGCCCTCTGTATCTTGGAAGGATTTCTCGAAGTACTCGATACGTGGAATCTTCACGTTTCCCCATGTATCGCGAGGTCCATTCTTGGTAGTATCTGGACTGAGAAGTGATGCAGCGAATAGAGAGTTTTCCATATATTCAAATACAGTCCCAGTTTCTCCGAAGCCGCCGGTTTTCCAAGGAGCTGCAGCGGGGCCAGTCATTAAGTATCTGAAAAGTGGTTAGAATACTGTAATGCAACTGAATTTGTAAAGTGATCCCCGTGGACCAAGTATGCCTCATGAATCAAGGTGGTTGCACTGTTGTCCCAATAACTCTGGGATAATTTGGAATATTGACCCAGAGGTTTGTAATAACGGGAAGTAGAACAATGGAATGAGATTCTTACCTTAATTTGAACTCGGGGTTCTGAGAAATAATCCGCGTCGTAATCAACCTCAGAGAAGCCTGTCCACCGATAGGAGATAGGGCCCATAAAAATAATATCGATATACCAAGAGGCGTAAATTGACGAAACTGTATCTGATTCTCAAAAGTAGCCCATGTAGATTGACTCGAGGTCATCAGCTCGAGTTTTCCCAATTTGGCACCTCTCTCAGCCGAGAAGGTCGCTATCATCCTCATGCTCCTCCCAACAATCGCGGCAAAAACAATTGGGAATAACGTTGGTCCAATTTTCGTCGCCTGTACAACTCGATCTCCGAACCAGTTGTCTTGAGTGGGTTCATTGTGGATGTGTCTTGCTGCAATACAGAGAAATAGGAAGAAAATTGGTGTAGCTGTAAGAAATATATCCAGACCAAGAACCAAGGCAGTTTGTAGACCAAAGATTTTCAGTTTTCCATGTTTGAAAGGCGATTTTGTGTCAATTTTTTCGTCGTCGTCTCTTTGAAATTGATTGACGGGCGTCTTGTTCACGCCTACTTGTAAAGACGTGGAGGAGGAACCTTGATGACTGGAGTTATCTTCTTCGCTTGGCCTCACTGGCGTGTAAGCCATATTTGAGGCATCGCTAATGGGACCTGCCATATGGGTATGGAAAAGGGGTATTACTGGTAAAAGTTATACGAAATCAGACTTCCAACAACGAGTTTTAGAAGGAGGCTGGTGCCTGCTCTGCAAAGGATGTTCATCCTGGAAGCAGTTCCCGGTTTTTTAGTGGAGTCGGAACCCTCACATTGGCCCTCTCCTCAGTACGACTCGACACTCATCGAGCCAATCAACACTTATAAACTTTTCTTGTCAGAACCAATTGAACCAAATGGGTTACTTGTAATAAGACGCGTTGAAGTTGAAGATATCAAGTAACTCGGAGATGGTTATGCGCGGTTGATAAATAGTGTGTTCTACCGGGACGGGAAAAGTTCCTTATTTACACCCCTAAGAATATATTTGAGATCCCAGAGAGTGTGTATAATTATTAATAAGTTGAATTAGAGTCGGTCTATATTTTTTATGCGTTTTTCTAACATCTGTAGAGTGTTCAAATTCCACTTTAGTAGGGGGTGTACAGAGTGCAACAAGGGAAGTTTCTTTCGTCTCGGTAGAGAGTGTGCAGTAAAATTACGTAGAAATGATGTTATAAGCGGCAGTGAAAAGAAACTTGCTGTACCAAAGGAAAGATGATATAGGTTAACGCAAGAGAAGGTAAAAATTCAGTATGTGGTAGCCTTCGTTGCCAGGATTTTTATTACGGGGCTTTTGGCGGGGTTTGCTGGGGGTCATAGCCGTCGCAAATCCCCCGGATTATTCAACTGGACGCCCACTCTTCACCCCATTCTAATTCCCTGCCTTTTCTGGCACCATCACATCACCATGGCTGCGCAAACTCCGTAATTTCTTCTATCCAGCAGCTCTACGCGAGCCCTTCGCAAGAGAAATCGGAGAAAACATCTTTGCTGTGATAAAGAAAGTCGAATCCATCACATCGACAACACTTCCACCATGGAAGACCGAGAAGGAATCATCGCGGGCAGCACACCGTACATAATATCATTTGAGGCGGTAAATGGTATAACACCAACACCAATACCAACACCAATACCACAATCCAAAACATATTCGCCTTTCCCAACCCGACGACGTGAACAAGCGGACATATCGTAGATTGTCTGCTTTCTTCTCTATCCTATATATCTGACTGATAATGAAAGATTTAGACATTGAACCCAACGAATCCCTTTCCTCAAATTAAACCACGAACCCCACTTGCACACGCCTCCTTCTGGCACTGGAAGGGAGTAACACAGCGCAAGGAAAGGAACGAATCGAAAGAAACATAACAAGATTATCACTGGGTGGCTTTCATATGAATGGCAGCCATGTCTATTGCGACGGTTGCAGCCGTGGAATCCAGAACCGCTTGTTGCAGGTGAGCTTCGTTGAGCTGCTCCTACTCTGCTCCCTCAATTGTTGAACCAAGACTCGTAAAATCAATTCAATTGTCCTACAAGGCTGAGGGCTCGAATAACCAGGTTTAGGTCACATTCATTCTTCCGGAAGAATTGAGTCAATTGTAGAGAGGCAAGTGCCTTGACACCACAGTCACGACCTGTAAACCCGGTGCTTCAAATTCCATACATTATCAGGGAAACAACATCGTTTGCCCTTAAATTGGGGTCCATGATATTGATATGACCCAGACAGCCATCTTATTCTTATATCCGTCTCTTTTCTATTGCAGCTTGGTATCCCTTACGGGATACCTGTGCACCTCTAGGTGCTCTGGTGGGTTTTGGTTCACCTTGAATACAAAAGTAGAATTGAGTGGAATGGAGTTGCTGTCCTGAATACCCCCACTTTCCAGTCTCCAAAGCATCCACTCCCACAAAGGTTCACAGGTACTCTGTACCCTATCTTGTCTTCCTGAGGGCTGGTTGTACAGCTTTACAAAGTTGGCAACCAACGCGAAAGACAAAAAACGGGGATTTTTGGAAGCCGCGAGTGACTGCAGGGAAATTGGACATGTGGGGCACTCGATGGTAGGGAACGCTCTTTCCTTTTCAGATGCGTTTTGTAAGTCTCGACACGGCTTGTGTTAAGTTGCTAGGTAGGGAAGGAACGATTTTGTCCACATCCTAGTTGGAGTTTATCTAAACCACCTCCATCTCGGATTCCCAACCTCTCCTTCTTTACCTCAGCTTCGGATCTATGGCTCGATCCTCAACAACCTCATTCTCAATGCCTTTTTGGTATATATTTATATATGTCCCCAGACCTCTCCCGCTCGACATGACACCACGAATACTCTCAACATGACTCCTCGCCACACGGTCTTTGACACCAAGTCCCCACTACCCTCACCACAACACCACCACAAAGCCCTCTCATACTCGCCTGGAGATGTCTCAGAGGTTCCTTTTGGACACACATTTAGATCCTAGAACGACTCCATCCCACCCCACATGATCGGACCTCTCGGTGGCACCGGCCGCCAAATTTGCCAGCGCCCACAACAATCGTTTGCGACTTGGGAGAAGCTGGCCAAATCGGTAAGATAAAAAGGTCAAGGTGCGCATGGACTTGTCGTTCAAAGCTTCTCTGGCGTATCGACCTTCAAGTTGGAAGTACGAAGGCCCTTTCTCACCTTGCATCAAGGGCTTTCTGCTGCCACAATGTTTTAATAGAGATATTTCTAAGCTAACAATAGGATTGAAAAAAAGCAGGTTAGACGCAATGAAACACCATGTAGATGGGGGGCGAAGGAGTAAGTTGATTCTGAAGTCAAAATTTAGTCTTCTAGGCCGTACTATTCAGGTAGCTTCTCCCCTTCCAGCGAAATCCAGAACATTGCGACATTAGTCCACGTGTAGAAATAGTAAGCTCCAGAACCAACGAGCGGTTGATAACCATGAACCTAGACTACCTGAAATTCTCCCGTTCAATACCCACATATTGACTTTCGTGAAGATGATATGGTGTTGTTTCATAATTCAACGGAAGCGCAATCCAGCTGATAATATTCGCCATCACGTCCAAGTATTGGGCAAGAGAGCCAATGGTGGAATCTTCAGAAGCTTCAGTGCCATTCAGCTTGGCGGAAGAGACATGTTCAAGTGTTCCAAGGTAAACCATAATATTCTCTCCTCCTTCTCCATCTAGCGGCTTGCAATTGATAGGTTGAATGACTCGTGGCTTACTTGACGTGTCCCAAGCATATACTTTTCTTTAGAGTCAAGCTTCAGTCTTGTCCGGGAGAATGCAACACTGAAGTGACTGTCACACAGATGTATTAATGCTGTACGTGGAGGTGTTCGAGGAGAAAGAATCTTTCCAAGAAGGTTGAGGACTTGTTGTGGATACTTCTCATTCCTCGCGTATTTCCAGCGCTTTGATAAAGGGAGGTCAAATGTGCGGCTGTAATCTTCCACACATTCATCACAGATATACACTAAACTGTAGTTAGCAAAAGAGATATTGAAATAAAGATTAATAGTAATTAGTAACATACTAGAAGGTTTCTGTATCTTAGCTTTTTCTTCCTCATTTAGATGATCGCAAAGGGCCTTCCAAGCTATTTTTTCTGCCATAAAATCAGAGATCAAGGGTAGAGGTTCTCGATGCATAGCTTTGGTGGTGGTGGTTGATGGAGAGCAGAAATGAATAGTTTTGGGTGGATCTTTGGAGTGCTTTCTGATTATCCAAGTTAGAAGCAAGCCAAAGTCGATGCAAAACGGGACGCAGTCTATTGACTTTTTTTGTTGTTCCCAGGCTGAAATAGCCAGGACCTTGGGTGACCAAAAAGTCCTGGGTGAATGGAAACAAACAAAGTCATCTGACAGTATTTTGGACAATTGGATGCGTGAATGAGGCTGGAAAAAGGCAAGAAAATTTTCCTCGAAAATTGAAATTTGACAAAGTGGTAAGATCTCACATTAACCGCTCCTTTGCTGCTAGAAAGGTAGTTCATGGCGTTCAAACAAAAGGTTCTTAAAACAAAATCAATTTTTTTCTATATTATGTCAAGTTGATGGCAAACACGTACCCTTAAAAAGAGAGCTAGGGTATAAATACATGACACCTTCCTTTCCTTCTTACAACAATATGGCAAACACTCCTCCCAAAACCATAGTTCCAAGCCCAATAGCCACACGACCAGCAGAACTAGTTGTTATGGGAGTTGAGCCTGCTGAACCCGCTGTAGTATTCGTGGAACTTGAATTCCCCACCAAAGTTGCATTGGCAACAGCAGGCTCTACCGCTGGAGGATAAGCAGAACAGGTATCATTAGGCGAGAGTGGACAAGTCTCTTGAATACAAATGCTTTGGAGTCGTGCTGGCTGAGTTGGAATGACAACTGTAGGAGGAGCACATCGGACATTGAAAAGACTATTGAGAGCTTTGCCGACGATGGCAATATCAGATTCTGCTACGCCGAAGGAGGCTGCTGAGAGAGCGACTTGTTGGATGAAGTAGCCTACTTCTGCGGGTGAGAGATCCATGAACCTGTACTTGTAAGCATGAAGAAATTACAAGTGGTTCGAGAGGGAAGAGGTTTCGACATTACCCCGCGGCACCTACTCACGAAAGATTGCACGAAACGATTTGAATTTATTGTCCGAGAAAGTTTAGGAGAATCAAGAAACTTAATTTCAATTTTCCTAAACCTCCTCGAACAATGCTTTGAAATCTTCTAAATTATACCGTACAATCAGGAGTAAAGCGGGTGCCAGAGAGTAATTCTCGCTTATTCCACTTACTTGTGAACGGAGGCCATCGAGGGAGAGCCTGTATATGCTGGAAAACCAGCAGCGGAACAACCAAGAAGAGCGCCAAAGTATTCGTAAAGATGGGTGAGAAGAGCACTAATAAAATGTTAGCACTCGACCAACTATCTCCAATGGAGTAACTAACTATTGATTTGAACTTTGATCATTTGCAGCCATGTTCATCATCAAAGGCGCAGCTCCACCACCGTCAAGAAAGTTGACAGATCGACCAACATCACGACCTCTATTTGTTGAAGCGAGACCGCCGTTGAAATATGGGGCTAAGTTGACCTCCATGCTATTGAATGTGCCAGGAGCGAGTATGCCTGGGACGGCAATACCAACATTTGGTTTTGTATCTGTGACATCTAAGCGAATGATCGTTGGAGAGCCAGTGGTGGAAGTATAAGTGGCGGATATTTCCCATTTTCCGAACGATCTGGGAGAATGGCAAACCCAAATGCTGATTACTCGATATAACTCGCACAATATCTCATGTTGTGCGAAGTGGCTTGGAATAATTAGGATATTGTGCGAGTTGGTCTCGAATAATTAGTGATTCTCCGAGATGATCTAATATACTGATCGCCACGAATGGCTACAGATGGGAATGGGGGTGATTAGACATACAGTTTCCAATCACAGCAGTATTGACAACAAGAGTCAAAAGGGTCATTTGGTTTTCGGCAGTGTTGTTCATCAACAAACCAGTGGTATAGTAATCGCAGATGGACGTAGTGTTTGGACGCTGAGCAGATACACTCGCCATAACAACGGTGACCGCGAAGGCTTGGAAAAACATGTTGGCTTGAGTTGAGGCTATGATGAGATGTTGAGTTGACAAGAAGATAATAATTCGAGAAGTAGCACTTAAAAATCACGAGAAATCTGGCAATCTATAGCAACTCTTACCTCACTCAAGCCGGAAACAGGATATCCGCAAAGAGGACACACGGGGCGCTATTCCCCTCGGCGTCGTTCTTTCTTCATGAATCTAAATTAGATCCCATGAGATCCGCGATATCACGAAGTCCTTCATCCACTTGGAAGAAAACGATGCGCAACCAGCATTTCCCCATCCGGTCTAGAATGACCTTAAACCTACCAACCGACTCTGAAATACAGCTTTCTTGATTGGGTGGAAATAATTTAAGCTTATTATAATGACGATCTCATCTAGGGATTGTTGCCCAAGTTTATTCTCGGAACGATGCGTTTCCGACGTTGTGTCTTTGTGCCGGAGCCCATGCGATCCGAATTTCGTGGAGCCGCTGTCAAAGCCGCATTGGGACGAGTGTACTCTTCCCAAGACGAACTCTAACCTTTTTGACTGCGCTTGCAATTACTTTATGACATCGAAACTTCAAATTTCCAAGGGGCTCAACCATACCATACCGGTAGTCGTATGTAATCTGACAGGAGAAAATGAAGGCCGGACTCTTACAACTAGCTTTAGCTAAAGAGGTCAGGACTCAATTCAATATTGCGGAAAGGGTCCCGGACGTCGTCTACTCGCCTGAGTCGTTTTTATAATTCGTCGAGACCAGGGGTTGCGATACCAGAGAATTACCCATGTGCCAATAATTTTGTGGCAAGGAAACTTCTTCGTGCAAGGCGAGAAAGATAACAAGTCTAGTTCAAGTCAAACACGCGCTATAACAGCAGAGCCTCGAATGCCAGCTGGATGTCATTTGCTAAGGAGAAGAAGAAAAGTGCTGACCCCGCACGACGATGCTTGACTGAGAACAGGAAAACAGAAATTCGAAAGGGGGGTTTATATTACAAGTTAGTCCCCTTTGGGTTAGATTTGGGGATGGGGTCGCTCCTTCCCAATGTTGTCCAGACCGAACGCGTCGCCAAGGCCAACCTGAAGGAAAGAGCGACCTTCCGAGCGAAATAGAATTTGCCACTGGCTTCCCAAAATTTCGGGTTCCACGATCCTCCATCAATCTTCAAGTTCAGAGGAGCCTTTGTGAAACTGCTGCACGATAAATGGGCGATATCATTAGAAACCAGTGTGAATTAAAGGAGCCTCAAACCAGAAAAACCGAGGCCAAAGAGTGCCTATAAAACAAGCCCTTGAAAAAATTAAAAAATTGCACCCACTATTTTTCTTCCCTAGCCCGACTTTCTTCTCTTCAAAATAGTAGTATTTTGTCGACTCTCGAGTCGAAGTTCAGTCATTGCGTTCCAGCACTACACATATCTTGTTCCACAAACTACCTTCAACCATTATAGAGAAGACATATAAGTAACAAGAAAGCAAGTTCCTGTTTCTCCTACACTCTTTGAAATCTTGGATTAAATGGTGTCCAATTTCTCGTACAATACCTAGCAAAGTAGGTACCAGAGAACAATTTGGCATTGAATCCCATCACCTAACCTCAATGCACAGCTTGCCTCGAGTCTTCAAGTTTAATATTATGACAACCACCTCTTTAGAGTATTTGGTGTGTTAAGAATGAAATATTTAATTTTAATGACCTTACAGCCCGTCATTCACCTAGCGAATACACCTAAATTTGTTCGCCTAGGTCCTAGGTGTCCGGTATAACCAGGGTCTTACCATCTTCAAACCAGCTCCTTACCGTAATCCAACTCCTCTATAGTCACGGCGCTTTGTTCCTCCAATCTGCCAACATGCCCTTGTTTTGAGCCCGTAACCTATCAAGGTTACTGAACCCTCTCAAGCAAAACCCATACGACAGCTCGAGCACACCACCACCTAACTCAATGTACCCCAATACTCCAAAGCCAAAAACCACTATCCCGAAACCAGGAACCCGTAATGTTAATCATTCACGACAAAGACACATATTACTCTTCACTAGCTTGCACTAAGCCACATCTTATGACCGGAGACTGGATGAAGTCACAAGTTGTTTGGACCGATAAGGCGAATAATCCTCTCACAGCCGCTTTTCAAATGATCAAGCATTTAGCAGCGGGGAGGTATTGTTATCAAGAGGCAAATACACCCGAAGTGATGGCCCGATATTCGCTATCGCCAGAGGAATTTGATGAACTGAATAGATGTATCGCTAAGGATAGGGCGCTTTGGGGATGGGTTGGCGATATAATGAAGTAAGTGACTTAATTATATTTCCTTGCTTGAGTAGCTTTCAGATAATCACTATCCTTTTAAGCTGTAAGAGAAGTAGAAGTTTCTCTGCTTCCACCTAGTTTGGCTGATTATGTGAAACTGCCTAGGGCAATAAAAATTATTGTCCAGGAGTATTTGGGAGAATTGAGAAAGCACCTTTTACTTCTTCTAACCCTTCTTGAACAATGATTGTAATTCTATAAGGCATTTCACACAATCAATTCAAACTAGGTGCACGCAGAGCAATGTCTACTTCCCTTACGGCTTAAAAGGAAAGCAAATATTCCAAGAACAATGCTCACAAACTCACATCCCTCAACTCAACTTGTTTCAAGAACCAAAGATATGGATAGACAATAAGCTAAAGCATCATAGTTTTGACTACAATGAACCTCTTTCGCAGTTCACTCTACAAAGACGCACAAGTCTCCACAGCACGATTTATTCTCAAGTTCATTCTGAGATCAGATCACAACTCAACGACTTTGCAGCCAGTACTAGCATAGCAAAACTCTCTAACCTCTTTGCTAAGGAGGTACATTTCTTTGGCGCATCAACAATCAAATTACCATTCTTTGGACATGGACAAATCCAGCGTACCCCCTGTGATCAATTTGGACTTCTGACGACTCTATTCCCAGGAATCGTCTTGGGCGTAGGTTCTCAAGGACCTTCGGAAATCCACAGGAGAGCTAAACAGTATATTTTCGGCTCCAACGGGGAGATCCAAAAGGTGATTTATGTCAGTATAGTGGACGGCAAGGGGTTTCTCACAATAAGGTCATCCTAACTGACCACCAAACCACACCAGGAGGAAGACATACAGTGCATTGCTACTGTCGATAACCAGGTACGTATGTTTTACCATCGTGGAAAGAAATACTAGCATCATATCTAGCCTTTCATAAATTCAGCTGGCCAACCAAATCCAAAGACAGAGATCCGTCTTGCCCTCTCTGATTTCTCTCACAGGGAAGAGACGTCGAAGTTTGGCGGGCTAGGAGAGGTTATCTCCATCTCGGCAACCAAACTGCAGGAGGTTCTTGAGATGGCAATCGAATATAATCACAATTTCGAAATGGGATTTTGATTTCTCGACGGAAGGACACTAGATAGGTGTCGGGATTTGTAGTCAAGAGTAGTCTGAATCAAAGTCCCAATTTTCCTTACTCCAAGTCATCGATTCTAGCAAGTTTCTCATAGCATCTGGTGTTTCCTTAATAATCCTGCCACAAATCATGTCTTCCAGAAGTGAGCAGATGTAAAACAAACTCGAAATCCAGCTGCAACGAGGGACAACGTAGAAAGATGCCCCCCTAGCGATAAACACGGAAAGTACTACCATTGAGGAGTGAGAGAGCACGTAACTCGACTTCTATTCATATTTTTGTTGTATTTTTGCGATCAGTTGATATTCGCACCCCTCTTTTGTCTAACTTTTATTTTATTTTAGCAGGTAAACCATTCTTTTTTAAGATAAGCTTTACTCGAAATTTCAGCCACTCACGTGTTATTCACTACTCTCTTAGACTTGACCAATATATTTAGTGTGTATTCATGGTAGTGATGGTGCAATGTTGGATTTAGTTGATACATAGGAATCGGAACAAGAAAGAGAGTTCTCGTAGCTGTTGGTATTTCTCTTACTTCTTCAAGTCTTCCGCGAGGCCTCCAGATCCCATGGTAGCTTACTCACAACTCTTTTTTGCGCCTACTCGCCATTTGTTGGCTCGCGGCTCACTGGTGGCTTACTCGACAAAAGGGTTGGGGGCCAAAAATGGAGCAAGTTACACGAAAACTTCCAACCCGGAAACAACTGCAGAAGTAACTTGTTATTTAAACTTTATAAACGGCCTCTCCTCACCCCTTCCATCCTCACAACTTCAAAAAAAAAAACCCCTTATGTCTACGCAGTCAAAAGTATGGAGAATACAGGGCAGCGTGCTGTAATGTGTAAACTCCCTGAACGCTGTTGATTCGCCACCTCGATACCCTGAAGCCATAGGGATAAGCGACTCTATATGGAGAACCCGAGAGCTAATTTACAGGGAGGACCGCTGAAATACAGCGCTCGCGCCACCGCACCACTACAGGGCATTATAGCGTAGTGCGGCGACTACAAAAAAAGAATCACAAATTCAAGGTAAATAGTTCTCTTGATAAAGCAAATTAATACCCCTTTAAAAGAAGAATTTCACAAGATGCTACGCTACACTATGCTATGATCACTCCACCGTGTTGTTTTCCCCACCAAATAATCTACAAAAGGTTGTCCCAAGGCTTTTTCTTCCCTTGCTCGCCCATCCATCCATCAATCAAAAGTTATCTCAAATTCATCCATCCATTCCTCTCGAACGTGCGTGCCCAATGGCATTATTACCCCATTTCCCATTCGCAATCATTTTTATACGCCCAACTTCAAGTCCTCTACACAATGTAAATTATTTATTTCGCAAAGATGCTGCGATAGTACTGGATACTGAGATCAACCGTATGGTTCAAATATCGATCCTCCGTAAGAGGTAGGCGTAGAACCTTTGGTAAATCCACCTGCTGTTATTTGTTAGTATATTGATTCTAAAAAAGACGAAATTTGAGCTTACCTGTCCTCTCTTTCCCATGGCCACAATCTTCTTCGCAACAGCCGCACTGATAGTCTCCACCGCAACTCGCTCCATGAAACTAGGGTGTCGCTCTTCCAGCACCACTTGAGGAAGACTTTCTAGCAATCTTCCCAGAGCTGGGGTTTGAGCGGCATCCGGTGAATTGTGTCCTACAATCTGGAGGAAGTCATGATAAACTCGACCACCGAGGTTCCACTCCGCAATTGACTCCTCCTTTCCTTGAAATCCACCTAGAAGCATTCGGAGAACATCATAATCAAGCTCGACAATGTTCTTAGGTGCAACTTCTCGGGCGAAAGTTCGATGAGCTTCGTTGAAAGACCCGGCTTTGATCAAACATTCCACCTCGGCACGAGAGTTCCGTTCGACACTGCGCATGTACAAAGCCTTTGCTTCCCAGATCCAAGAGGAGGGTATCTTGAGTTGCGCTGTCAAGGTTGTAAAGCTTTGACTCTCTTCGGAGCCGATGCGTCCAGCAAATTGAGCAAGGTGCTTTTGAATTGATTTGGTTCGAGTATCGGCGTCAGAAAGATGAAGAAGGACAAATGCAGCCTCGAGCCAACTGCCTTCATTTGTGAGTTGAGATGCGAAAGACAATGTAATCTCATCAGCCGTGGATTCATCTGTATGTTTAACTACATTGGCAGATGTGAGAGCTTGACTGAGTTGCCAGCTAAGCCGGAAATCAAGTGGTGATAGTTGAGAATTGGCAGGCAGGAGAATTTCTTCCATTGAAGTATCGTGATAGGTGTGCAATTTCAAGAGTCCCCAAAGAAGATCTTCTCTCTCTCCTTGATCCTTGTCTTTCCATAATGTTGGTACCTTTTCCTCAACGTACCATGGATGTGGTTTGGCGGTCTCCTTGCCCTGGGCAAGGTCCGTAGTAAAGCTTTCGATGGCATTTTCGAGCGACTCAGTGGCCAGAGTTCCATACCAAAGACGAAGTCCGAAAGCCTGTCGCCAATCGAGTCCAAATCGTTTTGAGATGATAAATGGGTCAATGCGATCTTCGATGGAGACACCCTTCGTGCCATCACAAACGCAAACATTACCAGCTAGCAGCTCATAAAGCGCACGAATTGGCTGACTAAATTCCGAAAGGACTTTCGACTGTTTCCAATCAGAAATTTGTTGTTTGATATCCTTTCGAATAGATTCTTTCCCGCCGATGACAGCAATCAAGGTTGCGAGGTGGAAATTCTTGCCCGCGATAAGATGACCACAAGCGTCAGGTACGTTATGGGCAGAGAGGGAGACTATAGCCTTTTCCTCATTGGACTTGGCGAGACCAATACTTCGATTCGAGGCAGGGGTGACCAACTTTTGCCAGAATGAGGATAACTTGTCTTTTCGAAGACGGTTTGAGATGGATGGAACTCCTTCTAGCTCTTCTGGGACGACGATATCATCCCATAGAATACTAGCAAGCTCCCAAACAAGCCTCTCGTGCATAGCAGCTGGATCTCGAGTCGCACGCTGGTCGCAAAACGCGGATAATTTGAAGTTTTCGGGAAGCTTTGCAAATGGGACATGGCTCGAGGCGTCAATTACTGTCAAGCTTTGCTGTATTTGCAGATGTTCGGCAGAGTGCTTGACAGGTTAGCATAAGTCGCCGAGTTCTGGAAGAACCAATCACTTACCTCGTTGGATATCTTAGCAAAACGAACGTCTCGGCCCTCGGACACTATGGCTCCTTTCTGAACTGCGACCAAGCCGTTATTTTCGCGTATTCGACTTGGGGATTTGTTGAAGGCTACAGCATCGACCTGGCTAGCATACACCAAGGTACCATCGGGACCCCAGCTTGGTTTCAATGACTCATAAAACTGACGGTCGGCCGCAGTCATATCTTTTATATCAGTGCCGGACGTTTCAGATCTTTTCGCATATGGCCACTAGAAGAAGAATGTTTTAGTAAATGTTTTTATTGATTGCTACATACATGAGCTGGCTCAACAAAAGGCCCTCGTTCATCTCCTACACCATCACATTATGCACGGAAAGGGACACCAACCTCGAAACCTTTTGCCTTTGCAGAAACCTTTGCCGGTTTGATTGGGCTCTTCGTCTGACCGAATAGAGAATTCATCAAATCGATGCTTGTAGCAAATCCACGATCTGGAGCATCTCGCTTAGCTGTTAGCGTAGGCTGAGATTCCAATCGAGTGTCTTCCTGGAGTCGAACCAAGCTCTTTAACAGCGCACGATCCTGTTTCTTAGGGCTGACTGTTTTCACCAAGGCGGCTGTCCAGTCGTTACCAGCTGCGAACTTTTTCATAGGCGTTGCGGCTTTCTGAGAAGCTCTCAGTCTGGCTCTAACCAGTGCGTTGTTACCACCATCCACGTCATCATAACCATCTTGCGAGTCCTCATCATCAAGCTCCGCGGTGTTGTCAACCTCAGGATAAGATCCCGCCATCTCTTGATCCACGATGTTGACAGATTCGTCGTCCTGGAAATTGTCGTCTTGATCCATAGGCTCTTCGACGCCATTTTCCGACCGAGAACCCACGGAGCGCTCATCTAAAAAAGACTCCCCATATGTCTCGTCATGATCCTCCTCCATGATTTCATCCTCTACATAATATGGCTGGTCATCAAAAGCACCTGGTAAAACCTTTCTCTTCCTAAACTCAAAGGTATCTTCAGGATCGGATTCGGTATGGGTGGCTTGGGAGGTGGATGCAAAAGATTGGTCAAGGTGAGCATGGTTGGTTCTTGGGGTGGGAGTGTCTGGAGCAAGACTCAAAGTGCTCTGTCCAAGTTCACTCAAACCCTCACCATCAGTTTCCTCTTCATCTTCTGGAAAGCCGTAAGTGGTGAAATGCTCTACCGAAAATGTCCAAATGCCCGTATCCTTGTCATATGACTCAAATTTAGTCTCGGGAACTCGGGTCAATCGATCGACATGTTTCTTGAATAGTGCACCAGACTTCTCGGAAGATGGTGTTTTGCCATCTCGCTTACGAGGCCAAGAGTTTGAAAGGGAAATAGTGGCAGGAACATTGAGGCCGTGGCCCCTTGGTGGTTTCTTGGTGGGGTCTGAGTAGACAGTGCAGGAGCGCGTAGTCAACACTACAATGTTGCCAGCAATTTCATCCAAAACGAAACGATTCAAATCCACCGGCCTATTAAAGGTGACCTGACCAATGCCTTCCCTACCGACAGTGAAATTGGATACTGCCTTCTTTGCTTCGACGCCCATCTTCTGAAGTTCCTCTTTCGATGGTATCATGAAATACTGTCCAGGTTCTTGGTCTACCTGAGGCGTCTTCGAGTAAGAACCAACTGCAGACTCCTCACTGACCACGGCAAGTTGGTTATTGGTTGTTTGCTCCATCTCAGGGGAGGTAGATCCAGAGGAAGCTTTAGAGGCCTTGCCATTGGCACCGTTGACGTTGGAAGTAGAGGGACGGAGAAGTCCTAGCTCTTCTGAACTAGGGCTTGATCCATTTGTGATGGTTTTGAGTGGGCTGGAAACGCCTATACCGTTGGTAGTATTAGCGTCAAAAGATACACGCTTGTTCTTCAGAATGCCCGTCGAAGGCGTGGTTGTAACTTGTGGGGCGGTAGGTGGTGTGAATAAATCGTTACGGAGACCTCTATTGATGTTGAGTTTCTTGACGCTCCCCGTACTACCATAAGCTCGGGAATTTGAGCTTGAAGAGAATGCTCCTGGTGCGAGAATACTATCCTCTGGTCCGAAAGTTCGACGAAGACTATTGGTAGAAGCGCTAGTTCTGAGGGTGCTCCGTCCAAATGTACCCCCTAAGGTACTTCCACCAAAAGCACCAGGTGTACTAGAGATGCTTGAAGCACTTCCAGGGGTTCCATATTGGCTGTATGAGAAACCAAATCCACCTGGGCGCTTCTGTGGGGTGGAGAATCGAGAGGATGATGCTGTGTTCAACTTGTACATTGGGAGAGCGGTTGTTGACTTTCTCTTGACACTGCTAGAAAGTGGTGTTGCAATAGGTCCTGGATTGTTGACTTGGCTGTTTGTGAGACTACCGAATAAGGAGCCGCCACCATATGCCGCATTATCACTGATACCTGCTGTAAGAGATGTCTGCTGATTTTGCTGGGAGTTCGAGAGAAGCGAATTGCCAAAGGAGCTCTGGTTTTGTTGTGGGTTTTGTTGCGAGTTTCCAAAGCTTCCAAACAAACTACCACCTCCCTGTTGAGGCTGAGAAGTACTGTTGCCAAAGAGACTACTTCCACCAGAATTTTGGTTTTGCGGAGTGTTGAACAACGATGTTGGTTTTTGTTGATTATTGTTAGCGCCTAAGCCTCCGAAAAGCCCGTTAGAACTTTGAGGTTGATTAGCATTTTGCTGTCCCCCAAAGCCACCGAATAGACCACCACCAGTGCTGGGCTGTGTAGTAGGAGCGCCACCAAATAATGATGAGCCCGCTGGTTTTGGAGCACCAAAGAGGGAATTTTGTTGTTGTGGTTGAGCAGCAGTATTGCCAAATAAACCGCCAGTTGCAGCAGGTTGTTGGGAACCACTACCAAATAGGCCCCCGGAAGCTGGAGTAGTGGTGTTAGTGGTACCAAAAAGACCACCAGCAGGCTTTGCCTGATTTTGACCGAAGAGGCCTCCTGTTGCTGGTTGCTGGGCACCGCCAAAACTCCCAAATGTGTTTGCTGCCTGGGGTTGTTGCTGCTGACCAAAGGCGTTGTTTGTGTTTTGTGGTTGCGTGGTGTTAGTGCCACCGAATAGACCTCCTCCAGTTGATCCAAAGCCTGTACCTGAACCAAAACCAGTTCCAGTTGTTGCAGCTGCGGGTTGGGAAGTGCCAAAGCTAAATCCAGTCGGTTTGTTTGCCGTGGCCGTATTTCCGAATAAGCCACCCCCTGCGCTGCTAGTGCCAAATCCTCCTGCGGCTGGTGTAGAGCCGAAGGTATTAGTTGTATTGCTGCTTCCGAACAAATTGTTGGTTGGCTGTGCTGGAGTTGAACCAAACATACCACCTGCAGGCTTTGCGGCTCCAAATAATCCTCCACCAGCTGTTGCAGTATTGCTTCCGAATCCAGTTGCAGCAGGTTGACTGGTGCCAAATGGAGAGCCCGTAGCTGCGCCTGATCCGAACAAGCCCCCCGTATTGGTATTCGTGGTTCCAAACCCGGTAGAGCTAGTATTCGTTGAACCGAAACCACCAAAGCCAGTATTTGTTCCAAAGGCACCAGCTTGGTTGCTACCATTGCCGTAACGGCGTCCACCTGTATAATCTGCCAATCTCAACTCGTCTGGAGACCACTTCTGGTATGGTTGTTGGAAGCAGATATTCTGAAACGAGTTTTGTTGATTGTTGGTGCTGTTAGGTTCCTTTTCAACGAATGGCTGGAAAGGAACGCTCGCTGTACCTTCACAGACACCAGTTGCACCTCCCAAAGCTGTAGATGCAGGAGATCCAAAGGCACCTGTAGCTGGCGAAGCACCGAATCCAGAGCCGCTACCAGCACCACCGAATGGGTTCGCAGTGGGGGTTCCAAATGTTGTTGCTGGTTTGGCTCCAAAAAGACCTCCGGTGCTCGCAGCTGGTGTACCAAAGCCTGTTGAGGCAGCTGGGGTTTGCCCAAATCCACCACCAAATCCTCCACTTGTCGCAGTCGTATTTCCAAATATGCTACCCGCAGTTGAAGTGTTCGTACCGCCGAAGGCTGGCTTCGCTGCGCCAAATCCCGTATTGGTTGAGCCAAAGGCACCTGTAATAGACAACGGAGTTAGTGATGGTAATCGCAATGGGTTAACACGCCGTATATTCCTGTGATTTTTCGGTATGACGATCTGTCGAGGCGGATCCATGACCGTGAGGGGAAGGCAAAATGAGAAGAGGGCAAAGGAGGGACGGAGACGGCGAGTACTGCTATGAAAATCAGGGGAGAGTGCAATCGATCGGTTCGAACAGACGGCCCAGCGCGCAGTAAATCATAGTAGACGTACCTCCACTGTTCCCGAAGCCACCAGTACTGCTCCCGAAGAGCCCACCACCAGTTGTATTTGAAGCTCCAAAGCCGGTAGTTGCTGAAGTCGAGCCAAAGCCTATCCCGCAGAGAAGAAGGTTCGAGTAAGTGATCGATTCGCGTTGATGTCTCCAGCGTCCTCACGGTTCACCGGCGGATATAGAAGCTGAGGGTGTAAAGAAAAAGCTTGACCTACCTGTATTTGTAGCTGGGGTTGACCCAAATCCACCAAATCCCGTCGATTGGGTGTTGTTGTTCTGGCCGAAGCCGCCAAATCCTCCAAAGCCCGACATCTTGATTGCCGTCGCAGCGAAACTGGTGACGGGCGTGAGGTGGTGCTAGATGGAAAATTGCGAGAGTTTGTCGTATTTGTACGGAAGAAACGCGGACGACGCGCTGATAAGGGACGCGCTGACACGTTGAAAGAGTGCGCTCAATGATGACACGGGATCGCCAACATCATCTAAGTAGAAGATTTCGAAAGGGTGTGTGCCTCGATGCGCGAGGATGAAGTTGAGGGTGGAAAAGGTTGTCGGCGACGGGGGACTTTATGAGTCTGGGAGACAGAAATGGGTGTCGAGGTTGTTAGCGAAGAACAGCTGGGTGTGGTGCCTTATCAGGCCTTAGGCACACCACCAACCCCTGCACTTTTTCTTGGTGAAGGACGAAAAGCTGGCTGGGCAGGTCATGGGACCCAATTTACATCCTTTTTGTGCAACTTGACATTTTTTACTCACGGGGCTGCTTAGGGAGCAATTGCTGCCTGAGGGAAATCACTGGCTAGAAATAATTCATAGAGAAATGTTAGTGTCAATGAGTGTTAGGCTTTCTAGGTGGTGACTCTTTTCCTCGTATTATTGGGAGGTTCAGGAGCTCAATGAGTCGCAGTTGGTGCCTACCAGAATACGGATTTATGATAGGTTCTACTGTAGAAGCTTCGAAAGGTCAACGGATGTTTCTGTTTCTTCTAGATGCCAGGTCCCGTCCAATCCATGCAGAAATACAAGCCAGGTTCCTGTTACTTGAGCCACTGCTCCACACATTTCAATTGTCACATTTCAATTGTGGTCGGTGTAGCCCATACTAAAAAGCGGCATCAGCTACAAGATCTCTACCGGTACCCCCTCCTTTTATTGTATCAGAACTCCCCAAAGAATTAAAGTTAAAGTGTTGTACGAGGTTATTTAAAAGAAATGAGAAATCCATTTTCTTGAGAGTAATTGCTATATATTTTCGCAAATTATTTATAAAGGTCACGTTCTTTAGCTTCAAAATAACTCAGAAACCAATACTGAATAGAGTATTTCTTACTCTGTTCTACCATCTAAAAATAATCGAAGTTTCCTCCTTCCGACTTGAATAGAAGTCCCTAAACCTTTAGAATAATTAGTACAGAAGTAGCTGGAGAGAGTCTTAAAAGAAGTACGAGTAATTACGCTTGATATTAAAGGCTGCTTTTTCAGTGTTTAATAAGCGAGTACAGAGTCGAGGAAGTCTAAAGGGCGGTGACATCGTCGCCGGGCAGGTTTAGTTGCTAAGGTGTTTATATAAATAAGGTAGGAAAAGTTTTACCTTATATTCTTTAGCTATATCTTAGCTATATAATTAAAATTAAGTATATATTTCTAAATATAATATAAATGCAGAACTTAAGTAATTTAGTTATACTTAGTATATAGTTTATATATAACGTAGTTTATTAGCATGTCGCGTACTTTAAACTATATACAAAAAACATCTGTGCGTAACCTGTATACTTGACATACTTATTAATAAGAATATCTAAAATTAAAAGCTTAGTTTTTGTTAGTCTTGACTTCAGCTAGGTTTGTGTGCACACACAGTGGAATATCAATGTCTCTTGTATTCCTGTAAATTATGTGTAGTTCTTCTATCTACAAGAGCTTCGGACAATGAGTAAAAGGAGTGTTGAGAAGTGATACAAAACATGTATCACTTATGTGGGGAAAAACGTGACTTGGGGGAAACGTGACTTGGACTCCTAAATGCTCGACTCCTTGGCAGCATCGACATGCTAGTATTCCAACAGTTTTTTTTAATATATAAAGTATATAGTTATATATAGATGCTTTTTGTATATAGTTTAAAGTACACAGTATACTAATAAACTACGTTAAGTAAATAGAAAAATATATAGTTATATTTTTATTTATTAATAAAATAAAGGTTAATCTAGGTACTAAGTATAATATATTTAATCTTTAGCTTAGAATAGTTAAAATAGCGTTTTTAATAGAGTAATATATAAAATATATAGGAACTACCTTTCAACTACATATAAACTACTTAAGTCCTACATTTGTACTATATTTAGAGGTAAGCTCCTAAATTTAATTACGTGGCTAGAGTGTGGCTAGACAAGAACCCCCCTTCCCCCCACCCTTAATTCTAAACGCTTTAGTAACTAAAACCTGCCCGGCGGCGTATATTCCCTCCAAGGGAGTCTAAGGGAGTGAGAGAGGATCTAGTAAGACAAAATTCAACCTTTAATCCTCCATCAATCTTTATTTATTTATTCATCCTCAATCATCATATGATACACAAAAACATATATATAATTACTCCACATCTAAACCCAAAGTCGATTTCCAAAGGTCAGCCTCCGGGTTCTGCCGTGGCTTTGGCGCGACTTAAATCGCGTCCACGCGCAACACCACACTTCTACCCTGTAAACATCACCAACCATAATAATTTTGCATCTTTGCATCCGCCAGCAAAGTCCAAGCACTAGCTATCTCTAATACACGCCCCGTTAACTGGCACTTTTCCTCGCCCATACCAATTGCAAATTCATTCTCAGTGGAAGATTCACCGACTCCGACTACAGGAAAGAGCAGAAAGACGAAGAATAAATGGCCTCAACAACACAAACACACCCCGCCTTCCCAGCGCGCAACTACTCAAACATTCACAACAAGCTACCCGATCGAAATCGCGAAACGGGCGGAGGAGGGGGTGGAAATGCCTTTGGCGCACCGACGCGGAACCAGAATCCTGAACCACGCGCGCCGGCGCAGGGAGGCTCTTCGGCGCCTTCGAATTCGTTGCAGAGTATTACGGATGAGCAGCGTGAGGAGATAAATGAAGCTGTGAGTACTTTACTTTTCGGGTTTGTTTTGTTTTGGGGGTGGGAGCGGGGAGGAATAAAATAGGCAACCCGAGGGTTACGATCGCCCAGCTCAGTTGTAAAGAGCGTGGTGCTAAGATGATTTGTGACATTCAAGAGAGGCACAGCAAAAGAAGAAAAAAAGGAATCTACAGCTAACAAACCCCCAAAAACAGTTCGGCCTCTTCGACCTAGACAAAGACCAGCGAATCGACTACCACGAATTCAAAGTCTCCCTCAAAGCCCTCGGCTTCGACCTCCCCAAAGCGCACATCCTCGACCTCCTCTCCACCCACGGCATCCCCCCCTCTCCACCCTCCCAAAGCCAAAACATAACATCCAACATCCGCTCCCAGCACCCCAAACCTATTTCCTCCCTCGCACAAACACCAGGACGTCTAGTCCTCACACTCCAAGCCTTTCAAACGGTGGCCGCGACGTTAATAAGTCAACGCGACCCAAGGGAGGAGATTCTGAGGGCGTTCAGTCTTTTTGATACCGATGATAAGGGGATAATAAGTATCGATGATCTGAGGAGGGTAGCGAGGGAGTTGGGTGAGGGCCTGGACGAAGATGAGTTGGTGGCTATGATTGAGGAGTTTGATCTGGATGGGAAAGGGGGGGTTGGGAGGGAAGAATTCGTGGGGATTTGTATGGGATGAAGGCAGCAAAGGAGCGGGAAACAGAAACTGCTATTGAAAGAAGTGAATGTATCACTTGTCATGAGATTCATGTTCAATTTCACGTTTGGGCAAAGTCGCGTATGGGGATGAGAGGACTCGAAGAAGGGCCACCCTTCAAGAGAGCAAGAGAGGAAGAGCAGCTTCTTGAGAGAGTAAATTTTGTTATTGTCAAGCACAAGCGAAGGAGTCAAGGCGCAAAGTTATTGGAATTGAGAAATGGATACTCAACTGGAACGGCCTGGGGAAGAGACAAGCATTGAAAGGGATTTATCCATTATATTGACACAAAAAACCGCTGTTTAAGATTCTTCTCCAATCTTAATAAGTGTGCCTAAAAGTAATCATTGCCGCTCGTGAATCGTTTCACTTTTTGCACCATAGCATCTAAGTTGAAGAGAAGAGCAAGAGAAAACCCCTCATATTAGCCATATCGGGGAAAATAGGCCCGCTACACATGCCTCTCAATCCCATCCAGCATAAAGAAGAGTATTTATTCGCACGCCTGTTCGAAGAAAGGGAATCGCCCGTAAACCATGCATGCTCCAAATATAAAAAATCAACAATTGACCAGATACGCAAGTTTTGCTCCTTGTTAAATCAGGGCTAAAACTGTATCAAATCTCCACCTTGTCCATTTTGGTTCTGTTGCGGTCTGGCTCCAAATGGGTTGTTCTGTTGTTGCTGAGCACCATATCCACCACCAAAGCCATTAGACATTCCAGCAGGACCTGTTGCCGCTGGCATTTGACGACCAGCAGCACCAAAAGCACTTGAGTTGCCTCCATATTGTGTCTGGGGCATTCCCGTGTATTGATTTTGCAGAAATGGGTTAGTCCCGGTTTGTTGTGCAGTCATGCTGTTGAGTCCTGCTCCTGCGCTGTTGACAAAGGTTCCTGGTGCTGTGTGTTGAGCTGGAATACGAAGATCACCAGTATTACCAAAGGTATCCATTCCCTCGCCGCTTGCAAGCAAAGCATTAAGCTTAACTTGATGTGGGTCCATTTCCTTTTGTGGTGGCTTATATGACGAAATTGGATTGAAGGCGGCGGTCTTTTGCTCTTGTAGTGTTGACAAGGTTGGCTTAACTGGGGTTGTGGTTTGGGGGCGACTGAATGCTGGAGCAAATGGATTATTAGATCCCGTTGGAGTAGGCATGAGAGGCTGTGCTTGTTGCTGGTTCGTTGCCCAAGGATTATTGGTGTTCGCCGGAATTAGTGGTTCTGGAGCTTGAGGTTGTTGTTGGAATGGACTTGAATTCTGGTATGGATTGAAGCTTGTCTGCTGGGGTTGCATTTGTTGAGCTCCGTAAGGATCAAAGCCAGTTGGTTGGGGTTGGAATCCGTTTTGTTGGAATCCATTTTGATAACCAGTTGGTTGATTTTGCATACCAGTATACATGTTACCAAAGCCAGTAGGTTGCTGCTGCATATTTGGGTCAATTGGGTTGCCTGACCAATCGACTTGACCTTGTTGTTGATATCCTTGGTTGAATCCAGTAGGCTGAGAAGTTTGAGGTGCAGTCTGAATGAGGTCGTCATCAAAGAGAGAAGCAGCATTTTGGTCTTCCAGCTCCCTTCGTCTTAATTCCTCTTCCTCTTTGCTCAGCTTGATAGCTTTGGCAAGGTCATCGTCGTCAGGTTCTCCATTTCTGCTTTGCCGCTTCTTTCGGTCCTCTTCCTCTTGGTACTTGCTTGCCTCAATTGCCAATCTATATTCTGCGTCCTCCTCATCGGCTCGTTGAGCGCGATGGGGGCGAGTTCGACGCTGATTGTGGGGTTGTTCGTATGGTGCCACCGATTCGTCCAGACCACTAACTCTAGATTTCCAATTTTTGCGGTCGCTTCGTTCGGATCGTAGTCTCTCTTCGTCCAATATTAAAGAGGTCAACTCCTTGGCAGAAACACGAACTAATATTATTAGTCAAGACTTCAATAAATCAATAGCACACTTACCGTTTTGTCCAACATCTCGACCATCTTCATCAATGTACTGGAACTCTCTCAGAGTCTTGATTATATAGATGTTCTTGTGTGCCCAGGTGACAACCAATTCCGAGCCTTCGTGCAGACAGTAATCCAAAACCTTGAGAGCTTTAAGTACGTGTCGCCAATTCTTGCCTTTATCATTCAACCGCTTGTCGAGCATATCCATAATCTCGTAAAACTCATTTGACCTATAGCCTCTAATTAGAGAAACTCTTTAACAGATCAGGTGGCGCATACGAGTTGAATGTCATCTGAGCAATTTCCCCCATATCCGTTCCCGTTGGACCCCATGGATCGTTGCTGGTTGCTTTTACAATCAGTAAATTGCCATAGCCAGGTGCGAGAGATTCCTACCATTCCGGACCTTGACCTGCACACTGGAATAGCCCTTCGTGACATTCTTCACGCTTCTAATAACCTTGGACATGTTTGCGACGGGGTGTCTAGTGATGATCGCACAGCGAAACTATTATATGTATTTGGGACGAGGGTTGACTGGTGGAGAATTCAAGGAATCGAGTGTATGGATCGGAAGTTCTGAATTACTTCGACCGGCGATGGGATCGTGCGTCGTGATTCGAAATGGCAGCGACGGAGGTGGGCGGAAGAAGGTTATTTGATGAGTCGAGGTGCGGTTGCCGGCTCGCTGCTCCGAAATACGATTACACCTTCACCTTCTCTTGGTGGTGTTGATGATAAGGGCAGATCAGGAATCGGTTCGCAGATTGGCGATGTATGTTTTAATTGTCATAAGAGGCAGAGGCATACTCATTCGGACCCTTTGACGTTGTGAATGCTGAGTTCGATTTATGCGACAAGGTGGCTCAGACAGCTTGGGAAGAGGGCCATGATGACGCCTCAGTGGGTTTAGTCAAGAGCTTCACGTGATACATGCAGGGGTCTTAAGAAGCTCAGAATGGTAGTGAAAGGGCTTCTACCTATTCATATTATATTGGCAACAGGGCTGTGAATTGGAAATGTCATCCTATTTCTGACAGATCTAGCACATTTTCGCTTAGACGTTGCCACTATTCTTCAATTACTAAGTGCTGAGAAGTCAAGAACTAGTAGTCTACCTGCAACTGTTGCACAAGAAAAGTGTTAGTAACCAAAGTGTTAACCCAAGATAATTAGCATATTTGAAATTGATTGTTGGTTAATATTCTAATTGTTCAAAGTTTTTGAGATATTTATTTCAATTACTTTGGAAGTTTGATATAATTCTTTTCCTGTCTATTTCAAGCGACCCAAGAAATGGTAGGTTACGACTGACAGCACTTGTAGTTCAACTGCCAGAAGTTGAGTGGGGATTCTCTAACTTTTATTATGTGGACCCTTGGTTCCATTATCAGGTCCGGTTATTGTTCTAATATCCTACAACTTACATATCCGAGAGTGATGTATTTAGTAACCCCAATGTATTTTCTCAACAGCCAATTCCTTTAATCAGTTTCGACAAACCACCATGGGAATATATCATACGGCTACTATCCGATTGCTGCCAATAGTGCCGGACAGAGAGGGAAATATCTTACAACCATTCCGCTCTTGATGCAAAATTTCTACCGAATCAATCCCTCAGTCTTGGGAAATCGTTTTTTTTTTTGTTTTTGGTCTGGATTGATAATAAGACTTTCTCGCAATCTAACCTTGCGGTGTTACCGAACTCCTAGATCTCAACATTCCGCCCAATCTTCATTTGTATATCTGATCGAATGGTATCGTCTCCACCGGTTTAGCGAGGGGAGTTTGTCGTTCCAATTCCAGACCCGCTGCTTGCAACATGGCAAACCGGACAGCATTGATGCCCATTCTATTCCCATTAACCCACTTCTCCGAGCTGCAAGCCAACACCTCCCCAACACCAAGTACATCATCCTCGGGACTAGGCTGAACCAGATCCTTGACGGTTTCCATTACCCTCCTCAGTTGCGAAATTCGGTTGTTTAAAGCCCACTCTCCAGGCTCACGACTACTGGTATATAAAACTCGATCAGCTTTCGATAAGACGATCTGATATGGGACCGAATGCTCTTTGAGAAGCGCAATGAGCTGTTGATCGCTTGTCTTGACTCCATGTTCCGCGTCTATCAAAAGAAAGGCTCGCTTCAATTGTCTTCTCTTTCCAAGATATTTCAAGACTTCTGTTCCCCATTCTGCTCTTCCTCCTTTTCCATAACCCGGCATGTCGAGGACTACCAATCGATTCTTGCCATTGTCTTCTGCTCCCCCTACCGCGAAGGCGTTCATGAGTTTTGTTCGACCGGGTTTCGAACTTGTGTGTGATATTTTTCTGGTGAGCAAGGTATTTAACAGAGATGATTTCCCAACATTCGATCGTCCCAAGAAGCAAACTTCAGGACTATCTCCAAAGTCCATCGTTTTGAATTTTGGAGCAGACCAAAGGAAGGTCGGAGGTCGGAATGCGAAGAATTTTGAGGCATGGAGTAGCTGAGCGTCTGTTGGGGGAGTCGTGTCCCAATGATATGATAAGCATTCAGTTGGGAATTTTCGTTCAGGTCTCTTTGATGGAGGGTGTTTATCTCTTTCGAGGTTTTGGATGGATGATCGGGAGGATGTCGTGAACAGTCTTTGTAAGCAATTCGAGGGGTGTTTCGGCGGGCATGCCGAATGCGAGAAGTGGTGTAGTATAGTAGGTGGTCGCATTTTATTGAATCTGTGATCTCAATATCTAAGAGGGGGAGAAATTATTGATGCCAGAAGATCAGACGAGGCTGAGAGGCGATGCGATGCCAAGCTGCCGAGGCTCTGGCTACCGTACACTCTAAAATTATTTGGAACCTCGAAACACTTTTTACTCCATTGAAATTCCAGCATCGAGTCCTCACAAAACACTACATAATGTCTTCCTCAACAAAACTACGGTCCATCTATCGGTCATTCCTCCGCGAACTACCACCCCGCCCCCTGGCTGAAAGATCCCAAACACCCCTTCAAGCACGACTCCGCAACACGCTCACCTCCTCTGAGTCGGCCACACCAGTTGAGCAAGCCGAACAATTCCTCCAGTATGTCAAGGCGCAAAGAATGTATGCCACTTTATTAGAAAGATACAACCCGGGCATGAATATGGAGGAAGAAGAGAGAATTCGTCTCACTGCTAGGAGAGTTGGGATGAATCTGCCCGAGGAGTTTGTGGGGCCTGAACCCGTCGAGGGGAGTGGAAACGGAAAGAGTTCACAATGAGATGGGCATTAAACACTGGCTAGGAGGCCAACGAAAGCAAGGTGTTTGGGGAGTTCATGGTGGTCTGGGTCGGGTTTTCACGAGGGCGTCATACAGAAGTGTCGATACAACGTCCTCATCAACATACCTACCTACGAATATTCGGATTGGGAAAATTGTTCCTCCACCAAGAGGCAAGACTATTCGAAACACTTCACATCAACGCCAGCCTCGAATGTACTAAAATCAACAAATGTACAATATGTATCATACACAAGACGAGGACCGACCAAATTATGGCCTTCGTCAAGCAATCAATCGTTGCAGAGCATTAATTCAGCTACCCTTCACAACTCGCGTCATCTTTTATCTCATTTCAGCTCATCTAGGTGGTCTTTTTTTCGTACCATTCCTCTTTCCCTTTTTCGTTTTACCAAAAACAAGTAGCCCTTGTATCGGTTAATTTCTCAAGTTTGTGAGGAACAAGTTTTGTTAAAAGTGTTAAAAGTATAAAACACCAGGGAACCCATTTACTTTCTATTCAAATGCTCAAATATCAAAAGCAACAGATCAATAAAATGGAAAGTTTCATTTAAAAATGAAGATGTGTTGGGCGGTTTCACTCCTCTCCTAATTTCGTTGAGCTTTCTTGTCTTTTTACCACATAGAAAGTTTCCCGCAAATTTCTCGCAGCCTAGTGTTTATGGCTGCTGGGCTACCTCAGTAGTGAGGCGTGATACACGCTCTAATGAGGAATTTTCCCTTCAATAATACCAGCCCTTGATTACGAAGGAATTACTTGCATTCAGCCCTGAGCTTCAATAAATACTCGTGTCGGGCGTAATGTTAAATCACTATGCGTTTTATTTTGGAAACCCGGAAGTCTGGCGTTGGAAGTCCAACCTTGTCGTTCAGCCTGGCTTCTGGAAGGTGTCAGCCGTCTTCGATACCAACCACAATCTCGAAATGTCCAATCAAGTAATAACATACGCGTTCTTGAATTTATTGCCAGTCATTCGTCTAGTATTTATAGATTGGCAATCGGGATGACCTTCTGTCCCTTCTGACTCTTGCACATGGAGTTTTTACTGGCCCTTGACATCACTCTTCTATGAATATAGCGGAACGAAGTAATTTATCTATCCAAGTTTGAGCCCACAGTTGCACACAATTCATACGAAACCTTAAATTTCGATGGCTTAATGCACGGCGAGATTACCTAGGTCTTGAGATGCAGCTCAGCTTGGAAGTTTGGGACATCTCCCCCGCCGGCGTTCGATGAAGCCGTTGTGTATCCCCTCCCTGGAACCTGCAGCCCAGGACCCTCTTCATATATTTCGCTCCAGAATTAGATAAACGTCTCACTGCTTTGAGATTGCCGCATGGGCAAACCACACTTCTCTTTTCACTTTTCCACGAATCTTTTCTCAAACTTGTCACATCTTGTGTCTCTCTGGATACATGAATGTTACAGTACTTTCGGAACTTCTCGTGTGAGTCGTGTTGCCATCCTTACAATCAACTGAAATGCAACTGTGCAGCTATCAATCTCGCCCCAGTCGAAATGGCTCCACTTGTGCTTGCAGTTCCTTGGCCCGCATAATAAATGGCGGAGTGTAAGCGCCGACGGAGGTTGAGGCCATCCAGGATGACAATCTATTGGCTCCCCAGCATAAAAGAAAATCCGCTTGCAGGGTCCATCGGCACATCACTCGATTCACACCAATGGAAGTTGTGGTGGGCATGGTGTAGGTGCCAAATTTGGACCCCGGGATATCTGAATGTTTGCGCATGTTGGAGGTTCAGGTTTACACTGCACAGTTCACAGACCACTATTATCCTTGTCTCGCCCCGTCCCAGCCCGCAATATGGGCACGTTGATCAGAGACAAAGGGAGGCCGGAGCCCCTCCAACTTTCAACCACACGACGAGCCTCAACATCTGTCATCGCCTCTTGAATACATTTGCCATCGTCTCTGGCACACGATGACTCGATGAGACTGGGCATAGTCGTCGACAGGACGGAGAACGGAAAGATTGTCAAAGGGCAGCGCGGGGTGTGAGAAAATCGCGAAGCAAGGCGTTAGGTGCTATTTTTAGACGATAATGGCGAGTCTAAGAGATCAAGCAGCTCGTCGTCGACTGGACTTGAGTCCGATCACGACGTCTCTGACTGTTCAGCAACCGTATCCTACACAGACGCCGATATCAGCACTCTCATCAAATTCGTTAAGTGCTCCCTTTGGATATCATCCGGCAACATATACCCCTGTGAGTGCCGTCAGGCAGTACAATCCACAGCAATGGACTCCCTCACCAAGTGTTTCTCACGACAATACCAATCACTTTCAGGCTCGATCGGATACAGAAGGTAAAGCTAGAAAATTTTATATGGGATCATAGGAATTGCGGGGTGTCATTTTGTTGTGAGATGAGACTAATTGTGCTCCTAGTGGTTCCTGCCCCTCCACCTTACTCACCTCCTCGAAGTCAACCTGCATCACAACGCACTTCTACCATTTCAAGTGAAGAACCTTTATCTGGTATATCCCCGGCTACTCGAGCATCACCATCCAATATTTACAGGTCCTCGCCTGAACCTGGCTCTGCGCATGCCTTTCCCCCACCGCCTCCCTCTCGGAATCGAGCAGGATCGAATGATAGACCACCGAGCTTGTTTGGAATATCTGCTTTTACTAGACGAGGGGCTGCCCCAGAAGCATCGAGGCCGTCACCGGAAATAAATGGGCATTCTCGTTTTACGGAACATAGACCCTCACCAGAAATTGGTTCTACCTCACGGTTTGCAGATCATCGGCCAGTTCCCATAGTTACTGAACCAGTACATCATCATGAGGAGATTCCACCACCACAAGCCAATCCACAGGCACCGCCGTCATCACGTAGGGCAGCTTCCGCTGGAGCTATAAGCACACCTTCAACATCTCGATCTCGTGGTTCATCTTCATCGAGATGGGCACCTGGCATGCCACTACCACCACCTCCTCCGGGTCCCCCTCCGCCTTCACAATCTAGATCTCAGAGTGTTTCTACATCAGACCGAGTAATATCACCACCCACTAGACGACCACCTCACTTGGGACCAAACGCGTCAACGTTGGGGCCAGTACCCCCAACTCCCGCAGGATGGACAGATGATGATATGTCAGGGCGTGGGAGATCACCCAATCGAGGGCTAACGATAGATACCTCAAGTGTTGCTTCGAGTACAGTTACTGAATCCAATTCGGGCTCTAGTTCGTCTGGATTGACGAGAGCGAAACATGTAAGAGGGGAATCAAAAAGTATACGCGAGAGAAGGAACGAAAGCAAAGCCAGAAGAACTACTTCTGCCGAAGAGAACTCCAATAACCCATGGGTAGAAGCCATCACCCCCTCGGACATTGCAGTGCCATCAACAATTCTCGGACATAGGCCGACCATTAAGAAATCAACTCCTCGAAGCTCTAGATTTTCCGCTGGTGGCGAGACCCCAGGGTCGGCTGATACGACATATTTGGGTACACCCGGAACGGGGTCAAGGGGATCTACACCTCGCCCATTAGCCTCAGCAAGCCGAATGGAAACTCCCACCCCTCCTTTTTCCCCCGGTCAAACCAATACCTCTTTTAACCAGAATTCCCCCGCAATCCCCCCCAAGGCTTTACCTACACCTCCTCCACAATCACGACCTCAAAACTCACCTGCGAGACCTCCAAGGATACAGACCAGTGGACCTTCAATAGCGACTCCCTCCAGTTCTTCGAGACCAGGATCTAGACCACCGACTTCCAAAACTTCTTCAAGACCTTCTAGCATCGGCGATGTTTCTCAGATGTCTCCCGCGGAGCAATTCTCTCGTAGTTCCATCGAACGGCATAAAGCTTTTGCCAAGAGAGAGGCTGCAGCAGCGAATGATACAGAGCGAGTTCGATTATTCGCTGAATTTTTCGTTGCCGAGTCTCGTCTAAGAAGGGAAAGATATGCCGGTGCGATCGATGCTATGGGATCTGAGATACTGGAGTTGACCCGCGACCTATTTCGACCGTACCAAAATACCCCAAGAGACTTAAGTGTCGTTTCTCGTTCGAGCGAATGGACCCCCGAATCTTCTAATGGACCTATGTCGCCGCCGATGAAATCTCATCGGGGTTCATTGGTATCTGCGTTGCACGACAATTCACAGGCCCAAAACTCAGCTACACCAGATTCTACTGGCTCGTCACCTGCTGGAAGACCAGAGTCACAATGGTGGAATGGGTATATGCCATCTCTGTCACCAATTCCTAGCATGAGTGTTAGTGAGGCTTTGGATGGATCGGATTCCAGGGGTCGACCTTCAAGTAGATGGTGGGAAGTCAGTCAAGAGGGCTCAACTGGTGCTCCATCCATGAATCTTGGACGATCGAAACGAGAGTCTAAATACATGGGTATGCCACGAGAACTACGAGAAGCTTTACAAAACGGAGATCCATCAATTCTCGATAGCGGAGAAGGAATGTCAGGTTCTGGTCCAAGTGACAGGAAAAGCTACGGAGCAGATGAATATCCCCCAGAAAAAGTTGGCTGGCACGAACCAGATTCAATGACCTCCCAACCCACCATGCAACAAGCAACAGTCTCCTCTCGGTCCCCAGCAGCAGCAGCCTTCTCCCCCGCAATCTTAACCCCAAACCCCAAACATCTCGACGTCTCCCGACTAGTAACACTTCCCCCACCCTATCCCCGTCATCACCCAGCAGTAAACAACAATCACCCCGATCTAACTTCCATCCGCACGACCGTCCGCACCCTCAGCGACTTCACCGAAGTCGAAGCCACGAAATCCCGCTTCCTCCAATCCTCAGCCCAGATTCGCGCCGATAACGCAACGGGTGCTTCGAAGCGGAGAAACTCCCTCCTCTCAAATATCCAACGAGAAATAGCAGCCGGAACAATGACTTACTCAGACGCTGCCTCGCTCGAGAAAACAGCCGCTCAAACAGAACAAGAACGTACAAAAGAAGCCTCGAAAGCAGACTTCGAACTCTTCCAATCACAAGTCGTGATGCCCCTCAACGATCTCCTTATGGATCGGGTAACACGCGCCACGGAACTCTTTGAACAACTAAGATCAAAACTCTTCGTCGACGCACAAGAACAAAGTCCCAATTACCCCCAGGAAGAAGGCGATGAACAACCCGAACTCCTCGAGAAACTTACACTGCTTAAGTGGATATTCGAAGCCAGAGAGGGGTTACAGAAAGAACTCTTCGATTTATTAAGTGATAGAAATGACCGCTACCGCGACATGGTAATAACACCCTACCGCCTCGCAGGCAACACAGCAAAAGTTATACACGCAGAAGAATTCTTCTCTTCCGACGCTGCGAAACGGAAACTCACATTCCAACAAGAAGTCCTTAAACGAAGTGAGGAGTTCATGGATATCGTTGAAGAAAACGTAGTTCGTGGTGTGGAAGTTCAACTTTCTGCATTTTGGGATATTGCTCCTAATCTCTCGAGGATATGTGACCGCATACCAGAGACTGAAAAGCTGAAAGATTTCCACATCCAAATCCCACCTCAAGAATATGAGGAGAACCTCTCGTACTATGATTTCCCGATGTTGTATCTATATTCCTTGTTAGGACATTGCGAGAAGAGTACTTATCAGTTTATCGAGAGTCAAACAAATTTACTCTGTCTGTTGCATGAGGTTAAGAGCGGGGTTGCATCTGCGAATTGTAAGCTTATGCGCGAACAACGGGTTGTGCAAGGAGAGGATGAGGGGAAGGTGGAGGAAGAGTTGAGGCAGGTGGAGAGTGAGGAGGAGGGACGGTTGACGGATGATTTGAAGGAGAAGGTTAGGTGTGTGGAGGAGCTTTGGGGGAGTGCGTTGGGGGATCAGGTTAAGGGTGTTCAGACCAGGATAAAGAGTTTTTTGGTGAGAGAAAATGGTTGGGAGGAGGATGTTGAGTGAGTAAGCTAGAGACGAGCAAGATGCTGCAACAGTGAGCTAGAGGTAAGCATGAAGCGGCCTGATGAGTATGAACTGAATGAGGTGGATATGATATGAATGAGGGAAAGGGAGTGAGGAGTAAATACCGGTAAAGAATTTGGGTTGAGGATGGAGTTCCTTTTTTTCTTTTCATCTTTCTCTGATCGATCGTCGGTTGATCGGCGGCTATATATATATTTTTCCTACCTGCCGATGTTCCGTTATAAAAGGTGTATTTAGTTATGCATGAAGCTCACGCGAGCGAAGGGGATACCCAATTTTATTTCATACCAAGCTCTCTTGCTCTGGTTTCTCCTTGGAAGGGGGAATTGAAATAATATATTGAAAACAAACTTTAATCGAGGCATTATGAAGGATTGATATGAAATATAATGGAAACCAACCCTCGAAGGATCGCAAGAAATATATTGAAAAGGAAAGGGATGCCTATTAGATTGAGTCTTATTGTACCGAGTTTTGGTATGATGGCGGTGGTGAGATACAAATCCCTTGCTTGGATGTATCGTATATTGAAACTGGTGGCTGAGGCCTTAGTGAAAGGAAGGGAGAATGAGGTAAAATGGGGGGATGGAAGGGGGATAAGGACATGCGTTCGGACTTACTTTCAATCGATCGAATCTCTTCTGACAACCCCGTTACTCCAAAAAGAAAGGAATGAGTGAGAGGAGAGTGGAGAATTCGAAATTTGAGACTCCGAGGTGCTGGCGAGAAAAGAGAGAACCCAACTTGAAGAAAATAGAAAGTGTAAAATGTTATCGGTCGTGCTCATTTCAATAAGTAAAATGTTCTAAAGTTATTATTCTGAAAGGTTTAGGACAATTGAGAACGAGATTTCTCCATTACCCCAGTTTTTTTTCCAGATAATAGCAGTGAGAAATCCTAAGGAGGTAGAAAGGAAGAGGGTACGTACCACAACACGGTGTACTTCCGCGATAGAACAATGTGTGGACTTTTCGTCTGCTGAAAAAACAAAGAGATGAATAACAAGACGAAAAAATAATGATAAAATAAGAATCTCACTTACCTTCTCCTTCCACTCACTCCACAAAAACTCCACAAAAAATAAACAAGAAATAAATTGATTGAATCCTTTATCTTTATATATCTATACCTTCCTCTGAAAATAAACTCCCAACCAAACAGAAATAAAACATTGAACAATATTGACGTAGAAAAAACAAAGAGGAAAGGCGAGACGGGAAAAAGAAATAAGAAACGAAGCGAGGAACAAGATTCAAAAAATGTTGGTGATCTGACATACATCACCACCGTTTTAGAAAATCCTACGCCGCGTGGAGTTTTGCTCGCGCGCGCGACGAGGTGAACGGCGTGCTTATGTTGGCGGTACGGTACGGATTTTTAGGTATCTCACTCACTTAAATAACCCCAAGTAACCAAAAAAGAAACGTGGTTTTGGAATCGTGCTGAGACGGGAGGAGATTATGTGAGGATACGTAAGATGTATAGGTGATGTTGGGTATCATCTCCCAAAAAAAGAATGGAAAAGAAAGAGTGGCGAAGGAACAAGTTTGAAAATAGAGAGTTGGAGATGTTGAAAGAATGAAAATAGTCCGGCATGTTGGAATTCCGTGTTCTATATGTATCGCGAATGCAGCATGGGTAGTACAGTGTTGTGCTGCTGTAATGTGGGTAAGCCAACCCCGCATATGCGGGCACCACGGGAATCAGGATTTCCGTGGAGAAGGAGGGTTTTGATGATTAGCCTACTTACGGATTAATAAGTTGTACATTTGTTGGATTTGGGGTATTGAAGTTTGAAAGGATATTGTAGTTTTAGGGGTCATAGAGGATTTTCGTTTCTTGTTTCTTGAGGAAAAGTTCTCTTAACCCAAATTGAATCAATTGACTAGCGCATGTCCATTCACATCAAATATCACCCACTCTTAGGTGACTAACTCTTAAGTGAATAACTTAATTGGGGTTAGCTCGCTTTTGAGACTCCTCGTACAGTACACACAGTAGATAGATCCCCCCCTGTAGCATAATACACCTAATACTTCACCCCAATACCATTGATGCCAGTACCACTTCCGAGTAGCCTGTCAACATATCATTTCTTCGATATGGCTGATACCCAAGCGCAGAGGACCCAAGGTATAGATCATCTAGTGCGCCAATTAAACTTCCAACCAAATAGTAGTAGGAAAGCTAGTTGTTGATGCACAATTCAATTCTCAACAGGCGCAGACAACTTCCCGCCTCACATCGACTTCAATAAACTCACATCTCCATGAGGCTCAGCCCATAACACCACCCCAAAGTATAGGAATCCTCGGATCATATCGCTGCACCATCGATTACAACCACCACCCCTTCTCAATCCCCCTTATACCCAGATCTTACAAACTTCCCCTCCATCAAAAACATCTTAATCTCACCACTCCATCAAAGCCCCGAAATAGCAACACTCTGGAGAAACTCAACGCTCCTAGACTCGGTTCTCGCGCTTCCATCCGAATCACCAACCACATTCACACTCCCTTCCCCATCCTCAAACTCGCACATAAAGACTCAGTGTCTATCAAACTCATCCAACATGAATTCGCAATCCTCGTCGAACTAACGAAGTACAGACTACCTGCCGTAAAACTTGACAAGCAGCCTATTTTAGATAATGGGGTTCTTTGCGGATACCGGATGGAAAGGCTTAGTAAAGTCGAGATGGAGGAGATGAGTGAGCGAGCTGGGGATGTTAAGGAAGCGCTTGGGAGGTTCCATTGTAAGGGGTTTAGTTGTGGAAATTTGGGGCCTAGTAATGTTATGAGTAAGGATGGGGGTATTAATTTTATTGACTTGAGTTGTGCGGGGAGGGTTTGGGGTGTGGTTCCGGGGTTTTTTCCGGGATGGGTTTATGCTGAGGGTAGATTTGGTGCTGGGGTTGATTTGGAACGATTTGGGAGGTATTGGGAGCCAGGGAATAACAAGGTTTGACTCTGGGGAATAGAACGGGCATGTAGGTGCACAAGTATACCTGGAATAGTGTTAGAAACTGGGAAGAACGTTCGGGATTTTCGTTTCTTGTTTCGTGAGGAAGGAGGCTGATAAACCGGTTTCTCGATTTCATAATAAGACAACCCTGCATAAACATGCGCCTCTCTATACGTGAAAAAAGTCAGTCTTTCGTTTTGTTTACAAGAAGCTTGAGAGTTGGTGGTGGCACATGATGTTTCGTGATAGGAGGAACCGGGGAAGATTAGGGTTCGTGTATCGTGAATCGTGAAGATTGACGAGGAATACCTAAGGAGGATGAGCTCGTAAAGAAGACGAATACCTTTCCGTCTTGGAGGCGACAGAAGGCTTGTTAACATGCGGTCCATGCCTTGTTGGAACACTGTAAACATGATCCTCTGTTGGGTTTTTGTGGGCAGCGGCGTGGTGCTTTGTGAAACAAACGAGCGTTGGGATTTGAGGGGGAGTGTGATGTGATGAAATGAAATAATTAGGATTCCCCTACAAAATTACACGAGAAGTGAACAAAAGAAAAAAGGAGAGCAGAACCGAGAGGAAGGAAACGAAAACATGTTGACGATCAAGATTTTCAAAATAGGATGATTGATTGAAACGATAAACATTCCTTTCCAACAATTGCGCCTTTGTGGGGTCGAAGGCTGGGTTTTAATACCACTGTGCGAGAGAATTGGAGGGGCTCAGTGTGTTACGAAGGATGAGTAGGCGCTTGAATGCAGGATGGAAATAGCAGGGCGCTTGATGAAGCTGTCTTCAGCCGCGGCGACTAGCCGCCAACAGGCGCTCACCTAAATTGCTGTTTTGGGAAGTACTCGAGTGCGACGTTGGAGATTTTAGGTTGTGGAGTGTATGATGTAGCACTACGCAACCGCTCAATCCTTCGTGGTATGGCATTGTGGGCGTCTCGCTCAAAACTCGTGGTGATTATTTTGGTTTCTTGATCTCGGCTGAGATGTTTGGGCATGAATGCAACGGGCCGAAGCAGTTCTGGAAAGAAGTCGGAATTGCTTCGGTCGTGGTTTATTTTGGATGTCTTCGTCCACCATCCGAATCAAGAAGCCAAACTTTCATGGCGGCGTCTCCTTTGAGCGATGCATTGAGATATCCGGAGATACTTTGGAGGGGTGTGTTTTGGATCATTCGCCACCCCCCACCAGTCCCCGGAGAAGATTCGCACTTTACACCTAACCCACGAGGTACGTATTTCTTCCGCTTAGGAAAAGAATTTGTGGCAACGTTTCTCGTGTTGAGTGTTTAGCCACGACTGCGGAATGAGAACTCGCATGTACGAGCAGCTTCCTTTTCTTCTTTTTTCCTCCTCTCAGCTGGTGGGAGCCTCTAGAAGAGCCTAGAAGCGAAGTAGCAGCAGCTTTCCATCTGCAGCCTCAAAGACGTCGTGTTGTGAGAGGTTGCGCAGGCAAATTAAAGGTGAGATCAGCGTTGCTTGTTATTTTTCAGCATGAGGACTCAGCAATATGATTTGATTTGTGTGTGTAGAAAGCGTATTCGGCGAAGCAATCTGGACCCAAAATTTGCAGCGGCTGGGGGAGTGAGCATGTCGTGCAGGTCAAGTTGTTTCGTTTCTTTGTAGCCTTGCGTCACTCTTGGATATGTTTCAATACCCCACCACTAACAGTGGAAAGACCCTGCGCCATCTTCCATCTGGAATCCACTCTCAACTCTCCCCAGCCTCATCCGTCCACCGCTTTTTTGCTTCCATGGCTTCGAGAATCCCGTCAACAATGCGTGCGCATGTGCCGAGTTCAAATGTGACGATGTCTTCAGCTTTGTTGTTCAACGCCACCAGGGATCCCCTCGATGTAACAACACCAAGCTTTGGAAATGTATTGTTGTTGATGGTGTTGATGGTGTTGGCGAGGACGCGTTGGGTCGGTCCTGCTCTCGCCACGCCGAGACTCTTCCGAGTCTTTTACCTTGTGCGCAGCATCGCATCGTTTTCGGACGCATAAACCTGGCTCTGAATGCATTCACGATGCCAGCAAATTGTTGCCCAATCTTTTCCTTTCGTAAAGGTGGGTGGACCGGCTACCAATCATCAGATATATGCGGTGTGGTCATGGCGATGTTGACCCTCCATCGGGCCTCAAAGGTAAACATTTCTCATCAAAATCTTTCTCTTGTCAATTCCACTTTGACTCGCGTCAGGTGGCCATCTCCCAGCCATCTCTACTCACGCATGATGACTGGAAGAGGGCGATGACTGGTGGACAACACAAAGGCCTCAGACGGGGGTAGACTGACCAACTTGTCGATGGATCAGCAGCTTGTTTATCAGCTGTGGCCATACACATTACTGGCCTCGTCTTGTTTCTCAAGTGTGACAAGGCGTGGCAGATACAAGATGTACCAGATACCAGAGAGGATGACCGTTGAAAGTTCTGCGTTCCACACACACCGCCTAGCCACCTCTGCATATGAATGATTCAGGAAGAGGAATCTATGAGCACGACTGGCTATGAACTCCAACCTCCTTTGCAAGTGCATACTCTAGATAAACCCGTGGTTACCGCAGCTACCTCTTTTCCCCAATTATTCTGCATTGCAAAAGTATCATTTAACCCTACATACGACATATTGCATACATTCCTCCGTATACCGAATACCTGCCGTACTCGCTCCTTTTGGCGTCAGCAGCACCACATCCACACGATAGTGATCGGCTGTATTTCTGGTTTCAAATTTCTTCTTGACCGCCTTACAGCTGTGGTGCTCAATCAAACAGCACCAGCTATTGCCGGTTATTGGAGGAGAAAGCTACGAGGAATAACGCGAAACAAGGCTCGAAAAAGCGAGGAAGATCCACTCGAGGGCTCTTGTCGACCGTTCTTTTCCACTCGTTCGAGGATCTTGAATACCCAGCGCCATATCCTCACTTGGCCCTGTCGTCCAATCATTGGACGATTAGCCTGTACTCGGCTGAAACAAAAGTCCAGCAGCCAGCGCCTGTGGACACAGGCATCCCAACAGAGGGAGCCAGCCGGGCCAACCATCACGCAGCCAGTCCTCCGCTTCCTTACTGACCTCGAAATAATTGAGTGGGAAGGGACTGAGGCGAGAGGCACGAGAGGCACGAGAGGGAGACATTGAAAGCGAGAAATCAAACTCCTGCAATCCTCCTCTGGCCGCCTGCACCAACCATTCAGAGGCCATTCAAGCGACCCAACTCGCGCGGGACTCTGCACTTTTATCTGCACCCTCCAGGGCATTGCCAGGGACGTTCGTACATTGCTACTGCACTGAGGTTCATATATATCTCTTCCCGCAGTCGACTTGATTGTGCCATTCAGATCAGCAAGCTATTTCGTATTCCTTTCCACATTCGCCCCCTTTTCCGTGTGCACCTCCTCCTCCTACCCGATAATCAACTCCTCCTCGGCCTCTATACAACTTCTTCATTTCCCACCCGACCTGGTTGTCGGCACACTTGGACCTTTCGACCCCAATACAGTCAGTTGCAGTCAGTTGCAGAAGCCCGTCACATCCCCCTAAGGAGTACATCACGCTTGTCGGTCATCGCGAAACATTTCAGGAAACAAAAGCAAACCGTAATCCGTGACGGCAATTTTTGACAGCACCACTCACCACCAGACGAACCATCGATTCCAGTCTGTGCGTCCCCAGACTTCAAAAATCACCTGCATCCCCTCATCCTCGGACGCTGCCCCTATCACCAGGCCCGTTCATCCTGTACACCGACAGATCTCAGTTCTGCAATTATCACTTCTGCGCAACTCTGCACTTCGGTACTCCTTTTTAATTGCTACGCTTCATCCACCATCACCATAATCATCCTCCCCACGTTACCAGCCTTCACCATCTAGGTAATTATACGCTCGCATCACACCGCAATCTCAACCACAGGCAATCCGCATCCCTCATTGCCCCCCCTTTTGCAGTCTATCCAGTCCCAACCCGGCTATACCGCATCAGCATCAGCCCGGGCAGATCCTGCAGGCTGCAAGCGAGGCTTTTTAAAGCCGATCCTCTCGTCCTCGTCCACATTGGTCGTTGGCCCCCTTCAAGCCCTCCAACAACCCTCGACAAGCCCCCTCCCCCCTGCTCAGCGCCCGCTCCGCTCACAAAATCCAAAAAGTCGTCAGCTTGGACTGCACGGGCCACTTGACCCCCTTTACCCTTGCCTCGACCCTGCCCATCCCTCCAACACATCAACTTATAATTGTCTACATCGCCGTTTTTTGCATAACTTTTCGCTGCTGCGCCAGTTTGACTTTGTTGGCATTTTTTGGTTTCGGGATTTAGTTTCAATCTCCTCTTCCCTTCACCAAAAATTCCGCTGGCCGGATTTCCTCCTTTGGGATCGTTCTCGCTTTTCGCCTAGCCCGGAACCCCCTGGACAATACTAATCCACTCTCGGTATTCACCTTTCACCACGAGTACGAAGCATTTCACCTCAGCCTCGCTTTCGCGTCAGCCTTCCACTTCGCCAACAAAAACTATTGTCTGTCCAGCTATCGTCACCCAGACAATACAAACCCAGGACTACCTCGGACAATACCTTAACCTTCACCCCAGATTACTATTTTATCCATTCCTTCCGCATCTTGGGTTTGAATTTATTTCTTCCGTCTACAACCATCTCTAGGTCTTGCATCTTGTCACACAACGCACCTCGCCTTCGACTTTCAGAATACATTTTCAGTCATGTCTTCATACTCAAGAGCATTGAACGAGGCCGCCCTCGAAAACTTCATCTACATGCCAGTCAGCAGTCAGATGATCAACTACCTGGCAACCAAAGCATCAGAGGTCATTCAGTGCGAAGTAACTTCAGTACAATCAAGTCGACTACCACCATCACCACCCCAGACTCCACCACAAGACTCCACCACCGAATCATCACGAGACCTTCCTTCCCTAGAGAGATTCATCAGCTCATTAGTCCGAAAGTCAAATGTCCAAGTACCAACATTAATGACCACCCTGGTTTACCTCGAAAGACTGAAGAAGAAGTTACCTCCTGTCGCCAAAGGCTTGAAGTGTACAGTCCACCGCATCTTCCTCGCCGCTCTCATTCTCTCAGCAAAATTCCTCAACGACTCATCACCAAAGAACAAGCATTGGGCCGAGTACTCAAATGTTCGAGGATACGAACCATTTGGATTCTCCAAGACCGAAGTTAACCTGATGGAAAAGCAACTCCTCTTCCTTTTGGATTGGGATCTCAACATTAGTGAGGACGATCTCTACCTCCACCTCGACCCATTCCTAGCACCAATCCGATGTGAGATCCAACACCAAGAGGACCGCGCAAGAGCAAAGGAAACCAGAAAGCGAGCTCTCCGAGAACAACAACTCCAAGAAGCCGAAGCAGCAAGACAATACCAAGCCAACCTCGCCACCGCCCAAGCCCAATACTGGATGCCAGAGTACGAAGAGAAAGACGCAATCATCTACCAAGGCCAATACGTCGATCCCTCCAGCGCCGTCGCCCGAACCAGATACGATTCCCCACCATCCACCTCCGACGTCCCAGGCCTTTCACGCTCTGGAACAGCAGATACCTACTCCACCGTTTCCTCCTCGGCATCTTCTTACATCTCCAGCAATTCTCGAGCGGGAACTCCAAATTCAAGCATCGGAAGTTATATCGAGGATCTGGAACCTTCTTGTGATGGCCTACCTGTACGATATTCTAGTACCTCTCCGCCTCAACATGTTGTCCGGGACAACGTTCATGTACATATTGCGGAACAACACGTTGGATCTGGAAAACACGCCATGTTACCTTATGAGATCGAGCGGGAGATTTACGACGAGAAGCCTGCGAAGAAGGCGCGAAAAGGAGGAAACATTTTCTCGAGATTCTTGGGTCAGAGGGAGACTCAATATGTATGAAAGACTTTCGACCAAAAGCACGAATTTCTTGTGGGGGAGTTTAGAAGGGGATTTTCTGCATGTTCATAGATGGACCTCTCAGATTTCTTTTCCTTGAAACTGCATTGTCACACATTTTTCTTTTTGTCCTGTCTATTATTCATGCATTTAAGATGCATCGCATGGCGTTGGGGATTTGAGCATTATTTTTACTTTTGTATCTTTCAGCGAGTGGGATGGATGGAGTTCTTTATGATATTGGGCTTAATTGTCTTGAGGATGGATGGGGAAATTTGGGAGCTCAGCTGAGCTGGAAGCATGGAAGCATAGGACTGTGTGCTATGAGGTACTGATACCTAGATAGTTTTCATCTAATACAGATGGAGAAAAAAATGAAGAAATTCTATAACTATTACACTTATTTCGTCTTTGCGATGGGTGTGATTTGACTTGTGTTTAATTGGTTTCTTGCGGGAGGTTGGATCTTACTTCGACTCGTGCTTTCGATGTCATGGAAAGTCCATCTTCCATCATCGCTCAACCGATGCACGATGCACGATGCACGATGCGGGGTTCCTCACCGAAAACTTTTCCAAAGAAAAAAATTGAGGTGTGGAGAACCTGGCACCTGCCTAGGTTGAGTTGTCGGTGAGGGCATGTGGCTTCATGCATATATCTACCTACGTAAGACTTCTACTTGTACGTACAATCCAACAATGTACAGAGGTACTAAATTAAATCTCTCGTTCTTTAGCGAATGGAAGCAAGAGGCTTGGTGATGTTGGATTGCGGATATGGGGTTTTGATGTTATGAAGATGGCGTTTGGATACAGTGATGTTATGTTGGTGGCGGGGAGACGTGGGTTGAGTTGCGATATCGATATCATAGGAGATAGGTGGTCACTTCGTCGTTGTCATCGTATAATTTTCCTCTCTTCTGTTGTCATTTCAATGTTTCGGAATTACCGAAATATTGATTCTTACGGTGGAATACAGTTATCTCGTTGTCCAAGGTCGCCACACAAGGCGGTTGGTATCCTTCTCGTGAGGAAGGAGAAGGATACTTGTTGGTGAGGAGGCGAGGGAACAATAACGTTCAAAGTAAATAAACGGTGATACCGTCATGTTCGTCTTCTCCGCCGTATACTTTACATTATCAAAAATTCATTCCTTTCACTTTGTGACTTGAGCCAATAATTCGGGACCACCGGTTTCTCCTTACGACGATGGAAAACTTGAAGAACCTCGGTATAAGTTACGCTGTTCTTCTCGTAAGGAAGTAAAAAGGCGTAGAATAGGAATGAGGCGAGGTCGTGGCCTTCGTCTAGTTGCCTAAAGAGGATATCATTTCTTCCTCTACCTCTCCCAAAATCGAAAGAGCTCTGTTCTGCCGAAATATTATTCTCATGATGGAAAATTCGGAAAGAAAAAAGCCATGGTGGATATTACGATACCCTATCTGGTGAAGAAACGGAAGGAGAAGGCGTAGGGTAGGAAGTTAGAAGTGAAACGAGTGCAGTAAATGAGAAAATGTGAAGTGTGTGAATAAGTGGCCGCGCCGTCGTCAATGCCTAGGCCATTGATTCCTCTATCCTTCTTTGCCTCTTCCACGATCCAAAGATTCGTGTCGGAGTTTCTCAAGATATCCTATCTCGTGGAAAAAGTGCGAGAAACCAAAAGGCGTAGCCACATAGAAACAAGGGAATGAGGCGAGGAGAAACATTTTCATCCTCACCATCATGACTCTTTCCACGCCTCAAAATCCCGTATCCCATCGCGCTTCCAAGCATCAACAGAATCCACGTCTCCATCACCCAACTTTCACCACAACCGAAGGATGTTTGTTTACATGGCATTAGTGCTCAAACATAAACTCCACATCAACATAAAAGTTTCTCTCGTATACACCCATACATCTTCAATTGAGATATCATTTGTGGCGTCTCGGTAGGGTATTAGGTAAACAAACGAGGGGGACCAAAAATAATCCTTCCCGATTTCATGAATCCTCAAGGATGCGAAGTGGAAAAAAGAAGGCGTTTATGGCTTTACGCCACAATTCATGGGATGTGACGCTAGGAAAATTTAAGTGAATGGATGGGGACGGATTGGGGACCGGTGGATGGATGATGTTACATTCCGAGTTTTTCGTCCCGAGTTTATGGTTGTACGAGGGGTTGTTGTGGAGATACGGAGGGGGATGTGGTAAGGTTGAGGGACGTTGAGGAGTGGGTATGTGTTGTGATAGGGAACTTTGAAAGGAATTTCTGGATGATATCGGGAATTTGAGGAGTTTGGTGTATTTATTTTGTGGTTGCACTGGGGGTTGTGGTATTGTGGAGGTATGAAATGTGGGAAGTGGGGATGGGAAATCGTAGAGTTCTTTTTCGGTACTGAAAATAGTTATCTGTAAACACGATAGTAGTTTGAGGAGGGTGAATTAGATGCAAAAGCTTGAAAAGGACCCCAGTTTTCTCTAGTTTACTGCATAAGAAGTATCTAGTAAGAGTTGAGGACATTACTCTCCGACCCCCCTGCAAAGAGGCAGCTGCAACAGCAATTATCTTACTCTTCAAAGTATTAACCTAAATATTCTCGGACAATTTGACAGAATTGTTCCAAATTTCTAGGTTAATAATTTAAATTATTCTAAATGTTTAGAGCAATGTGATAAGTAAATTCATGTTTTGTATCTACTAGAAGAGGGGTTGGAGAGTAATGTCTCTAACTTTTACACTTCCATGCATTAGCACACCTAAAACCAAAAGAGAATTTCGAACCCCACCATCGACCAACGAAAATCTACTTTCCAAAAGCAGCTAGAACCCCACAAATACGAATATCTAAAGAAATAATTGATCTAAAGATTTACCTGTGACTACAAAAAAGTGAAGGATTCCCAAATCGGAGAAAATAGATAAGTGGATTTATTCTTGGGGTCCAAGGATTTTTGTGCAAGTTACAAGGATATGGAGTTCGTGAAGCCACAGGTAAGGGTAGGGGAGCTCGAGTATCCATGATGGGATTTCCGATTCCTGTAGGAAGATTGGAATCTCGGTTAACCTTCCCCCATTTCGTCACCTCGTGGATATCTTGAAACATGAAACGGGCTTTCGGGGCAAGCTAAGAGAAGAATGAGGGGGGTATGGATGAGAATAAGTAGTGCTCCTCGTAATGCTTGCTGGGAGGGGGGGGGGGTTGTAGATAATTTCGTTATGCCAATAATAAACCTAAAAATATTTAAGTAGAAGTGATCAAAGTTTCGGGATCAATTAAGCGATCGTAATAGGCTACGATTAAAGAAATGATTCGTAAAGATAGAGAACCGGAAGTGAGTTTCGTTCAAGTAATAAGTGAGAAGTATCTCTGGAAAGCAAGAAATTCGCATTTGTTAAAGCTTTTTGAGTGAGAATTCATGAAGGTGTTGACCCCCATACATGAAGACCTAAACCACTTGTGACTTACTAGATAATAGATTTGAATATTGAGCAGACTTGATACAATCACTTCAGGATGTGAATTTTAGCTTCAAAACAATGAATAGACCCCGGTTAGGACCGGTGTCAAAACAATTTCTAGCTTTAGTAAAAGAATAGAGCTATCCTATGAATTCATCGGGGTTTTTATTTCATTGAATCCTGATATTACTTCAATTATATGAGATGCAATTGGTATCATCTTCAAGGTACGTTTCAGGCGGTGTTTCTAGTTTAAAACTAGTAATTACTCATCTCTTTTTAAGCTCGTAGGCATGTTTCGAAAATTCATACGAGAATTCCCATATTACGTGGATTAGATGGAGTTTCTAAGACAGCGTGCCGAAAAGAGCGAGTGGAGGTCGTCTCATCTACAACTTATGAAAGCTCTTTCGCTAGTCTATATTGATATGCTTTAGTCTTGTTTGGAAGCATCGCGTATATTTTCTAAGAAGGTAAATAGAGCACGACGACCTAGATTTGAGGCTTTTATCAATTGCTATTCCATTTTTCTGCCACTTTATTAACCTTTCTGCGCCAATTTTTCAATTCAATCCCTTTTAAAACTAACTCCCCGAGCCCCCAAACAGCCAACCTAGTATGAAATTAATGTGTATTACCATGGTATTTATGATATCAAAACCTCCCAAATTTCACTGAGATACACACAATTCCCTAAGAAGTACTCGAGTTTAAATTTCTAACTATAGTTTCACTATAATTTATAGAACCAAAACCTCTTAGGCAACGTAACAAGACCTCCTTCTCGTCTATGTTATGTTCATTTCTTTTAGGTTTCTCGACTTTCAAAGGCATTTGTAGTTTGCCATTGTTTCGTTATTATTCGTGTATTTCATGAATCGTTATTCTATTTGCTTCAATAATCATGGCATTGTTCTATCATTTCTCCAATTCACCGCCCTTTAAAAAACTCCCCAATCTCTCAAACGCCCAAATTCAATAATCATTGTCTCTGTAAAAACCTCCCAAGTTTCTCCAAGATACACATAATGCTCTAAGACTTTCTAGAGTTGAGAATTTTCACTGAAGTTCCGCCATAATTCGTAGAACCAAAGCCTCTTGGGCGTCGTGAGAGGACATCCATTTCGTCTTCGTCATGCTCATTTGACTTAGATTTCTCCTTTTCCTCTGGTTTTTGGGTCTCCTTTGCTGTACCTTTCTACATGATCTCCAACAAAGCTAGGGCTTCTTGGGCGGTCTTTTGCAAATCGCGGGGAAGCTCGTTGTTGTTGACTTGATTCTCATCACTGGCTGGGAGCGCCTTGTTGACTATAAAAACATTAACACATGTTCAAAATCTCAATAATTTCTACTTATAATTTGCACAGTATGATTCAAGCTTCTCCAAACTTTCGAAAACAATGGGGTTGTTGATTAAGCGACCAGCCTTTCCGAGGAAATCGACATTACCGGTTATGCGAAATTCATCTAGGAGATGGCGAACCTTGAAACCGAGTGGGGATCTGATTGGAAAGGTTAATGAAATGCTTTCAACATTGTCCGGTTTCCCCAAATTGTACTTACTGGTCGTACCAATCTTCCTTCTTGGGAACCCGTCCATGATGATCCTCCAACTCCCTAATCGCGGTATTCTCATCGTCTACAATGTGTTAATACAGTGAATGTTAATAGGGAAATGAAATAACTTACGATCATGCTTTCTGTCGTACTTATCCTTTATCATTTCACGACAAGTCTCAGCTGAGACACGTACGATTGCCAAAGGCATCTTAGCGATGGAATGTGGTGTTTTCGTTGTTGATGAAGGCTACCCCGCAACAGAGAGGATTTGTTGATGTTTGTTGTGTAGAAGGAAAGAAGAGAATAAAGCTGGCAAAGGAAACATATAGTAAAATATTCCATCACGTGTAAGGTCAATTACAGATTCACTGGCCCTCTAGACTTCTTGTAAAACTGAGGTGAAGTGGTTCTACTCTACTCGATTCACTAATTTATGTTGATATTTTCAGCTTTTGCCTCTGGTTTCCCAAAAGATTTTAGCGGATTCACTGGCTACCTTGAAGTGCATTTCACAAGAAAAGAGGAAATGAAACCACATAGCCTAGATGTCAAAGAGACATATCCCTAGTCCAAGTGAATGGTGTTATCAAACATTGTGAAATGAGACTGCTGGTGCTTACGCTGAGGAAAAAGTGTAAGAACAAAATTTGACCTCAAGATTTCATTTTCCTTAATATTGAATGTATCACTGAAGTACTGGAGCGATGTACTAAAGGCAAGAAACAAACAAGTGAGATAATGTGATGCTACTTGAGCGAAAAACTGACACTGAGACTAGCTGTTCTAGATCGACTGCGGTTGGTGAAGCCGTTTCTTTCTGAATAATAGCGCTGTAGTTCAGAGTTTATTTGATGTGTCTCTGAAATACAACTTTTTTGCCAAGGAAGAGCGAATGAAACAAACCTTCAGCTATGCTTGAATGCGGCTGGGGTAAGCGCTGAAAAAAAGGGGAGTTGGTGGGGCTAATAACCACGTCTGGTAGGATCTGCCTAACTCGCTTAATACATGCTCAAAGTTGACAAATTAAATGCAGTGTTTTCGGTGTCCGAAACTTCATCTTCACGACCTTCTTGATAAATAAAGTATGAGCTCATATGAGCAAATTTACCCATCAAGGTAAATCAGAGTAACCTCTGCGAAGTCTTTTCCGATCTTTCAACCTTCCTCACCCCCCTTTCCTTCAACTTTCCGCACCTTTTTTTGGACCAACAACATTTACAAGCATCGTAACAAACATCGCATTATGATATTTTCCCAGATCGCCTTGTCGTCTGTGTCGGCTTTAGCTCTTTTGGTTGCTCACGCAACAGCTCAAGAAGGCGTAGGTGCACACCTTTATGGCGTTACAAGGAGAGAGTAATCGGTTTATAGTATGACATTGTTGAGTCTAAGGTAGTGGATGGAGACCTGGCAGTAATTGGAGGAGGCAGTAGTGGCATTCATGCTGCGATCCACCTCAAGGACGCTGGTGCTAAGGTTCTTGTCATTGAGAAGAAGTCCCAGATTGGTGGCCGTAAGTTTTATTTTATTTTCAAAGAGGTTCTTTGTAAAAGTGAAGTTGTGGAAGCTTTCGGCTCAGGAGCCACCTTGCAACAACAACAGATGGCAGTTTTAATGTATTTTTCACAGATGCCGAAACATACGTCAATCCACAGAACAACATCCCAACCAATGTTTGTGTTGTCATGTTTGTGAATACGACAACCGTAAACAGCTACTTTGATCGCCTCAATGTCTCCAAGACATTTTTTAACCCGTTAAATGATATTCCCGCCAGCACTCCTGCGACTTTGACCTATGATTTGACCTCGGGCTTCCCCATTCCTACGCAGAATTCCTTGGTGGTCCAAGAACAGAATCTCGCCTTACTTTCAGCCGCCCAGAACTACAATGCCAAAGTGCTTTCTAAGTACTCTTGGATTGATCAAGGTTTCATCGTTCCCAAGCCTGTTCCGGAGGAGCTTTTATTACCTTTTGGGGAACTTGCTGCGCAATTGGGATTCTCATCTTTGCTCCCCATCATTGCCCAGTGGAACTTCAACTCGGGCGATATATCGACTATTCCTGCGCTTTATGGCATCAAGAATTTCGGACCAGCGCTCTTTGCCAGTTTCTTCGATAAATTCGTCATATCCGCCTCGGGCGATACTCGTACCCTTTATGAGGCGGCAGCTCGAGAGCTGGGTGACAGCGTCTTGCTCGACTCAACCATCGTGAAAGTCAAGCGCAAAGTCACCTATAGCGCGACGCGCACTACAGGTGTGACTATCCTCGTCGAACAACCTGGTCAAGCATCCACACTCGTTCGTGCTCGCAAGCTCCTAGTTGCCATCCCTCAGACGATCAAAAACATCGGCGAATACGATCTTGCTGATGACGAACGCGGCCTCTTCTCCAATTTCCTAGGGCTCGGCGACTATGCTGGTATAGTTCATGTTCATGGATTGAACAACAGTATCGCAAATGTTGGCATCTCAACTCCTCTCAACCAACCTGCAATCACAGGTACCGCGGGTTTGTTTGCAACAGGGTCACCTGGCGACTATATGTTCACAGTGGGTTTCAACGACCTGAACTACAACGATGTCACCGCGCAAGCAATCATTCGCGACAGCCTGATAAAACTCGCAACAACCGGTGTAGTTCCGCAGGACGCCGCGAAAGTAGCAACTTTCCCTTACACTTCCGATCACGGCCCATATTACTTGCGTGTTCCTGTCGACGAGATCAAGAATGGCTTTTATAACAGAGTCGCTGCTGTTCAGGGCGCGCGAAACACTTAATGGGCAGGCGCCGCATTTGCAGGACAGAACAGTGGGTTGGTGCGGGCTTACAACGAGGGTACCGTTATCCCTGGTTTGAAGAAGGACCTTGGTTTGTAAATTAAACTTGATGATTGTAATTGTAAGTTGGTTGTTGCAGCTCTGGGGCTACTTCGGTACGGCAAGTTCTGGTAGATAGAAATTTCTATACCGCCCCCTAGAAGCTTCTAAATAATAGTAAGAATAATAGAACAGAATTCTTCCCTGTCGGATACAAAAAGTGGCTGTATTAAAAGTCTTCCCCACCTTGATTTACTTTTGGTTATCTTGGGGTGATTTTGCACAATCTTTAGTTGAGAAGGTGATGAAGCAGAACCAATTGAAGTAATTACCCAATTGTTATCAAACATGACTCCAACTAAGCAGAATATCTGAATGTCTGGCTAAGAGGGGAGGGAGAAGAGGAGGTTTTCCTCTGCAGTATTAGATGCCCAGTTGAGCCTCTATCGCTTGAGACACTGGAGGTGATTTGCGCCATTCTTTCATTTTTGCTTTCAGAGGTTACTTATGTATCTGCACGTTCTTAAATAAGGTGTGTGAATTGTTGGAATGCAGCACTTAATGATACACTTCCCAGGAGCAAGAGTAAAAGACTTGAATTCGTTTTCCCTTTCTCAAAAGATAAACTCCTAATTATATAAACCATCAATCCTATTCTGCCTTGCTGCCTGCAGAAGGAATAACAGGCTTTCTTATACAGATATCACCGTACCTACCAACATGAATGATAGCAGGGAGCAATGTAGGAGGTCTCTAGCTGATTGTTAATGCACTTCTCTAAATCATGAGGTGGATTTTTCTAAATTCGTTCGTTCTGCTGGAGAGTTGCATAGCTCGAATGAGACTGGATCTTATTAATTCAAGCCAACCTTGAATTATTCAACAGCATTTAAAAATACCTCCTTAATGCTAAAAATAGCCAGCACTCGAACACAGACGGGAGCTTGACACCTACGACTCTTGGGTGAGCGATATGTTGCCTCACAATCTAATGTTGCTTGTTGTTTGACGTTCATCTTGCATCGAGGGTAAGCCTGGATGATTTTCGAGGCTGCGGTAACCTGAGAACGATATTTATATTTAATTTCATGTGCAATACCTTAATTCTTCTACTTGTTTCGTGAAACGATGAGATCCGAATCTTATGACGTTGAATATTATTTTGTACAAGCGCTTCTGCAACAGAACCTCAGCGTAACTCTATTCTGAAACTCTCTATTCTTCTGTCGAGTTTAGGAAATTATTTTTTCAGTGTATTCTTACCCCAATTATAGGAATCTATAAACTATTTATATCAATAGTATCAGCGTAACTTCATCCTGGGTATTTTTATTTCTCTACTCAATTTGAGAAATTGAGATCTTCGAGTAGTGGTCTTTGGGGGATAAGGAACATTTGAATGAAAAAAATAATAATAACCGTACACGGATATGACCTTTCTGGAACGTAAGTGATAGAGAATGGAAATATGGGGATTGGAACCAAGTTCTTGCATTCGTAAGGTTCTATACACCTCGCTTGGTCTCGTCACGTCGGGGGTTGGAAAGATGGCCTCTAGGTACAACTCAAGCTCTTGCTTGGCCTCTAGAGCACTATCATTCTGATTCGACAAGATTTCCTCCAGCATTCCATTTAGATGGAAAAGGAAAAAAGGAAGCCGATCCGTTGTCACCTGGCGAGGTTAGACATGAAGACACCTGACTTGCTGTATAAAAGTAAATCCCTACAACGGATCCTGCAAAACTACAACTCCCCCTCTAGAAAAAGAAGGCATAGGAAGGGGAAAACATGTAAAAACCGGGCGCGATACACTGGTGACTGGGGAAGACTTCTAAAGGACTGACTGGAGTATGAAATGGAGGGAGCAACAAGAACTAAATAAAATACGACCTACTGTCTACTTATGATACAATGCATTAAGCATGTATAAAAGGTGGGGATGGGATAGTTAAAAGGTATTACCTGAGAAGTGAATGGAATTAAACAACTCGTTCTAAAAACGGTATGAGGTTATAAGAAGTAAGCAGCCATAGATGGTATGGGAATGACGTTCAGCACGAGCAGAAAAGTTGAAATTTAGAAATCTGGCAAACAGAAGGAGAATTAGTTAATTTGCAGATATCCAAAATTTTAAAAAAGCAGACAATACAACACAACTCTCAGGGCATCCACCCCCATACCTGTTTATCTAGAATTTGGAACGTCGCACTCTAGACAACTGCCGAAAGTTTCAAATCCGCATAAAGCTCTCCTACTAAATTAGGAGCCATCAATATCTCAAATCCCCAAAGAAGAAAGAAAATGTAACCATCCCCGGCCTCAGAATCCCAATTCGAAGGCCTAAACTCACCGCCACATGGCCCAAAGCATGGCCGTCCCGAGGGGTCTCACTCGACATTTCCGGGCAAAATTTTACACTTCGCATGACGATTCCCGACAGATCGAGAATCTCCTTGAAAAAGAAGAGATGAAGAAATGTAACCTGCCGCGGGATGGAAAAGACAGATTCGGATCTCGCATGAACCCGATCTGAGGGGATCTCCGACTGGGGTGAGGGTGGAAGGAAAAGAAGACGAACGGAACAATTTGGCTTTTGGAGAAGGTGGATGAAGATGAAGGGAGGTGCAGCATGAGCATGATGGGTGACAACTCACGAGGACGTAGAGATGTGGAGAGGCGTCACAGAGGCGTCATAAAGCAATACGACGACGGGAATATTTGCATGAGAGAGAGATCTTCAGATAGAAAGTTGGGAGAAGGATGAACCCTTGCACGTCCACTCGAAGATGGACTTTCTCTTGATCGATCTGTCAAAGTGATAGAGACGTTGGGTCGGAATTTCCGAAAAGCGTCATGCCTTTGGTGGTGATTTTTGCCTTGTGGGGTTCGTTTTGGGAGGAGAAGGAGAAAAGAGCGAAAGGGGCACGGGGACCGAGATTTGGCTCGATGAGGGATCGTCAGTCAGAGATGCCATGAAACGCCGGCGATTGGCTTGCCGTTGAAGATGCATTTTTTTGGGCTAAAAGATATGTGGTTGATTCCATGAATCGACGTGGAATTCAGGAAAAAGAAGAAGCCTGGTCTTGGGGGTTTCTGACCTGTCGTCGGAGCTGGAGAGTCATCTCTGACCAAGTCGTGTATTTTCTTATTCTGGAACTGCCACCCTGCAGGTAAAAAAGCCCGAATCCTCGCATGATTGCACGGACCTTTTCTTCTAGAAGGACAATGGAAGATTCAGTTGGGAGACGCAGCTTATTAAGATCCGGGATCTGAGATTGCTTATTGGGTCGAGGGTTAAGTTAAGGATTGGGGGTGGCGGTCAACACAGGTCGCTGAGGAGGCTGCAGGGAAAAGGGGGCTAGAAAGGAGCGGCGGAGAAGGGAAAAAGGGGAGGCTGCAGCTGAAACGGTGGGGGAGAGGTTTGAGAAAGCGAGAAAGCGAGAAAGCGAGAACGATCGCCAACTAGAAATGACTGACTGGTGTGCTGAGAAAACGTATGAGCACAACGATATGTATGTATTTATTTATGAAGAGACATAGTTCGCAAAAATAGGCTGTTGCTGTGATACAGCGCCATGTCGGTTGTCGGAGAGGAGGCTGCAAGGTGAGAAGGCTGCAAGGTGAGAAGGCTGTCAAGAATTAATGGGTCGATGTAACCCGCACAGGAAACCCCTCGACCCAATTGGCACCTGTATTGGATATATTACCAAGGTAGATCTAACAAGATCTTATCATGATTTGTTTATGTTTGCGGCTGAGAGTGGCAATTTGCAGCGAACATGAGAGTTGTTTCCTGTTTAGGAAGGGGTGGCCTCGAGTGCTCTGCTCTGCATCCGTGTGCCATGCAGAAAGCCACGCGATCCTCATCCTCGCGCTTCCTCCACGGCGCGGAAGAACAAACGCGACTTTCTCAACCACAGAAAAACGCCAATTCTCAAGATACTTGATGACCCAACATCAGCATCACGAACTTCGCGACACTCGCACCGACGCCGCACGCCGCATACCGCACGCCGCACGCTGCCCGCCGCCATTCCCGCCATCTTCCACCATCGTATCGTCTTCCTGACCGCCAACTTGAAGGCGAGTTGGAGTGTTGCCACCTTGCAATCAGTTAAATTGCCATGACCAGCGCACTTGCGAAACAAAGAGGGGAGCAACTCGTCCTCATTCGTCGTCGACGCGATTTCTCCAATCTGGATCCGCAATATTGATAACTCCCATCCATGAAAATAGCGAATGGTGGAATCTATTTCGGGGCCTGACGTTGAACACATCCCTGCGCCCTCGTGTCAAGCACATTTCTCAGCAGCCTCTCTCCGGGGCACCCCAGCCGCAAAGAACACCCCACCGCACAGCGTGACTGCGCAAAGGCATGAGAATTATTGGCCTAAGAAACTGGTGAAACGGCGACAGAACTTTGAAGCAGCAGATCGTCCGTTGGCACATCTTCAGATCTTTCTTCACCTCCCCCTCCAGCCAGTCCTTCCACACCTCACCTCTCTCCGTAGACCGCTAGTCGTCCAGATCCGAAGCGGGCGACGCTAGCCATAAACTTGCTTCGATCCCGCCGTCTCCCAACGTGAGCTATTCTCTGCCTCTACGCAGCTTCCCTTGACAATCACGCCTCGAGTCACCATCGATCGATCCCTTCATCAAACATTTCCAAGCCTCAAGCCCCAGGCAAAGATCTCTTAGGCTTCATCTCAGACACGCCCCAGTCAAGAGCGCTCTCTTCGACAAAACCCCGCTTGCCAGCCAATCACCCCTTTCCCTCCTTCACGAGTCCCCTGACTCTCTTCCCGAGGGATCCCCCTTCCAGAAAGACGTTCCATCCATCTCAGACAACACAAGGCGCCCTTGTCGCTCCATTATTATCTCCCCCTGCTCGACCGCAGCCACGCTCACGCACCACGTTTCCACCACATTTACTCCACCAGGGCTAACACTCCTTCTCACCTTCTCGTCAATATAAGACTCGTGGCTCCCCTGCCACACATTTCTTCCTCCCGAGATGTCTACCAGCAATTTAACTGCACACGCTTCCCACACTCCAGCTCAGGAAGAATTCAATAATCTTGTCAGTCGCGCCTCTGCTTCCGAAAAAGAGAATCAACATCCAGGAGATCGGGAAGATTACCAAAACGACAGAGAGAACAGCGACAGAGACGAAGACGACGAATACCTATCTAAAAAACTAGACGAAACCATGAGGATGCCAACATTTGATCGTGTCCCCGGCTCAGGTTCAGGAGGTCTCAAGCTTCCCCACAGAGATTTTGACAATGGACGGACGACTGGTGTCAAAGGTGTTATTGCTGATGCAAGAAGTTACGAAGAGGCAAGACGGAGTGGAAGTCAAAAGAGAAATGGAAACAGCAGATCAACCTCTATTGCCGACAAGCGGTCAAGTACCATGTCTTTCTTGAAAGAGGACGGAGAAGATAGTGACGATGAAGATGAAGAGTTCATCGAGAGATGGAGACAACAACGACGAATGGAATTAGAGAGAGAAGGAAACGATATCCGAAACCGAAGGACAAGCCCAAGTGTGAGACGATACGGACGATTCGACGAGGTCGACGCCTTAGGTTACTTGGATGCCATTGAAAAGGTTACACGAGAAACTGTTGTTGTTGTATTTGTCTACGATTCAGAGGTATGTTCTTACTCACCATCTCCTTCCTATGTAACACAACTAACATAAGCTACAGTGTCAAGTCTCACAAATCATCTCGGATGCCCTCCAGCCACTTGTATCTAAGAACCCTTCAATCCACTTTGTCCGAATTCATTACGAAGAAATTGAGTTTGACAACGCCGGAGTTCCAGCAATTCTGGCCTACAAGAACCAAGGAGACCTCTTCGCAAACCTCACCTATATCATCGATCAGATACCCGAAGACACACCATTCGATACCAAAGCCCTGGAGAACGTATTAAAGAAGAACAATGTTATCCGATAAACCCGTTTATCTTCTTCGATTTCGACTTGTAGAATGATTTACTTCTTTCACATTTCGCATTGCGTCTTTTTTACATCACATACACTATCATAGCGAGGCGCCAGGTTCATTTTTCAAAGTATTCGACTTTATATATCATCAGCAAAACCCCTCTTCAACAACCATGACCACGCTACTTTTCGTTGTGTTTATTTTGTTCGTTTTCATTCAACGGGATTTGGGATGGCTATCTTTGCTTTTTTTTGTTTGCGTTTTTACGGTGTATAATGAGCTTTATAAAATCATACCCCCTCTTTGACTTGTGTTGGAGAGGATCATGGAGTAAGGCGGATATAGGTTGAGGGAATGGAGGCGCGAGAAATTAGACGAGAGAACGAATGAAAACTACCTAAACACTTCCCTAGTTCTTGTCTCCACTTGTGACGTGAGCCCAGTGCGCAGCTAGACGTTACTCTACATCTTTGACCATAGACTTCTCGATGTGTGGACTTCATTTGAGCAATGAGAATCGAAGTGTCGTTGGCGATACCACTAAAAGAACCAGAACACATGATCATCCCGTCCCTCGCAAAGTTCCAACCTATCACCAAACATACTTTCACGTCACCACATTTTTATAAATACGGAAGAAGGCGGCCCCGGATTTCCGAAATCTCCCAAGCCAAGTCTCTCTCTCTCGGACCTCTCGTCTTGTCTCAGGCACGGATGACGCTACAGGGAACTCTGACGTTTTTGGATCTTGTCGCATTAGAGTTTGGGGGCTTGGGGGCCAAGTTTTGGAGGGTTTTGATATTGGAAACACTTTCGAAAATCACAACTCGAGCTCTGTGTACTGAGGTGCTTTCCCCTACTTATATGGTTCTGGTATGTGGAACTGATGTTCTCTGTCGCATTAGAGTCTAGAAGGTTTGGAGAGTTTGGGGCCGTTGAGATGTTTTGGTATGGGCTTCGAGGCTTAGGCTTGACATTACTTTTGGAGCTTGGGTTCAGTGCACCACTTTCTTCCCCGCCCCCGGATCCAAACCAAACCACAAAAGCAAAATCTCCAACGGAGGCGCAAAATCGAGATCAAGTAACAAAAGGTTTCAATCTACTGTATCCCATGATCGAGTCTAAATCAAAGCCACCTCGCCAAGAAAGTACGTTTTCATCCAAGCTTGTATGCAGACTAATTAGTAAGTTTGGCAAGTGGAACTAGTTTAGGTGACGGCTGTAACCTTATAACAGTTATATGCAAGCTTTTATGACTAGTACTTGCAGTTGTGAGTAGCACTAGCTTGCAGTACAGTAGTGTACCCAGGTAGTTGGGATTTTTGGCGATGGTCGTTGCGATAAGGCTAAGTTGTCGATCGATGATTCTTGAAGGTCAGGGACAAGAGAATTTTGTGCACTAGGGAATCTAGTCCCTTGTTGGCTTGAGATTTCAAAAAAGAGATTACGCGTAGCTAAAACTTGTCATAGATTTGAGAGTTAAGTTTGAAAGCAACTTCAATGTGCTTGGAAGGGAAGTGTTGTATGTATTAGCTTAGAACACTAGGTGGTGATGGAATTGATGACATTTGGTCTATAGAATGAAATTCTCATTTTTAATTGTCCTAATGCTTCCATATCTATGTGGATAATTAAATTCATTATCAAAGTCTTCCTTAGTAAATCGAGTTGTAGCGTAGAGACAGTCTACTCGTTACGAATATCTACACTCTCTCCTGAGTGAAAGAATATGTTACTAAAAAAGGAAGCAATTGCCAAAAGGGTCCTTTCTTTTCATGAACATTCGTTTTGTTTGCTACCATAATAGCCTGTTATCTATGAAATGAAGTAGTTGGCTCATACGTGCTTACACTAATGAACCAGAAGATACTTCATGAATAACCTATGGTTATTTTTAAAAGTCTTTGAATCATGTTAAGATCACTTACCTTAGTAGACCGTTTTTGATTTTAGACAAGATGTTTATACTCTAACAAACTGGTGTTGTTTTGACAAGATACATAGGCCTAGTGATAAACCTTTTGTGGAGAAAACTACACATTCATCCAATGAAATACTTCTAAAAGGTATCACATGATCGCAAGGTGTCAGCGAAATTTCGGAGTGAGTCGGCAGCCTCCGGACACAAGCCTGGACTTTAGCCCAACTTCGTCTTGTGAATTTAGCAATCCAACCAAACTATTATCGTGATATGCGACTAATCCCACCCCTCTGGATCCGAACGTTGGGAAGACACAACACTGCATGAGATCATCGGAATCCATCTACCGAGAAGTCGAGACTATTATCTCGAGTCCCCTCCAGGCTTCGGCCCAACCTTGGAAGCTAAAGTTGCCGGCGCGCCCCTCACTTTCTAATCCCCCGCCACAAAGCGCTGGAAAGCGCTTCGATCAACGAGAGTCCTAGCTTCGAAAGTATCTGAGGAAAAATGTCTCTCGCGACAACATCAGGTCCGTCAACTTATCCAGTACCACCAGACCACTCTCCTGCAGCTGGCCCAGCTTCCGGTCAGCAGCAGCCACAGGATGCCACCCAAACCCCGCAACACAAGAGGGTCTACCAAGCATGCATTGTAAGAGCTCCCCCTCCATCGCCTCCCCTCGAGCACAAGCTTCCGATGGCAAAGGACTAACACAAATTGTTTCCTTTAGCCATGTCGCCGCAGAAAGGTCAAGTGTGACATGGGAAGTGTGGACAACCCCCACGAGCCTCCATGTGTACGATGTCGACGAGAGAGCAAAGAGTGCTACTTTTCCGCAACCCGCCGTAAGCGAAAGACCGAGGATGGTCGGGACGATAGCTTAGATGGATACGAATATGGCGACGATTATACAATGCGAAATGGGAGAAAGATGGTACATGCCTCTCCTCCAGCCTCCGTCCGGCAAACCTCCATGGGAGCTCCTCCATCACGGTCGGGGCCTGCCCCATCAACTCCATGGCCAGATAATGCGCCAGTTATCCCAGGTCCTCCGTTGACCCCGGGAGGCTCGATTGGACGATCACAGCCTTTGCGTAGACCAACAACACAAGGACGAGATGGAAATACAAACGACGAGTCGGCCAATACGCAACTGGAGAACTTCGAGGCGCAAGAGGTGATGCGACGGGAGGTATATGGCCCTCACGACGCGTTGGACTTGTTGTACAAGGCTGCGAACTATAGGCAAGTCAGTTCTTCCCTTTTTGTGGGATGGTTTCTAACAACACATGAAGCCCAGGTCATGTTAGGGGCAGGTCACAAGGGGGAAGTAACAGTCAAATATCTCCGGCAATGGCAAACAGCTTGCCTAGAAATTTACAACAAGCCTCGCCAATTCAACCTCAAGATCAATCCTTTCAGCGACCACCAATTCCCTCAGCTACCAGAGATGCCGCTATTGACCCAGCATTGGATTCGGCAGGCCTAAATGGTGAAAATACGGCCCATGAAGCGGGATACAAAAGTGCCATCAAAGCTTGGGCAAGATTCCGATTTGTTCGCGCAGGATGGTTCACACCGGCAGAGGCGATTGATTACATTTCATATTATTATGAATATCTATCGCCTTTGACTCCCATCTCTCCTCCTACATTTAAAGACCCTTCTACGCATCTTACCCTATTGACAGAAGAGCCAATCCTTACCGTTACGCTTTTGACAATAGCCACAAGGTACCGGCAAATGACAGGTCCTGGAGGACACTGTCGGTCCCACGCAATCCATGAACAACTTTGGACATACCTTCGTGGAATGATTGAACGATGTTTATGGGGCCAGGAAGCTTTTGGTGGTGGATTTTGTGGATCTGGAGCAGAACCAGGAGAACAAACCTCAAGTACCGCTCCGTGGCGAGGCTTGCGAAAAGGGAGCTTGCGCACCTTGGGCACAATCGAAAGTCTTATGATTTTAACGGAATGGCATCCTCGTGCTCTTCACTTCCCTCCAGCCGAAGCAACGGATGAACTGATGCTCCCTTCTTATGAAGCACCAGAAACATCCAGCACCACTGACGATGGCCACCCTTTTCCAGCCGGTGTTGGAGGAAAGACCATTGATGGTTGGCTAGAACCTGCATGGAGAAGTGATCGAATGTGTTGGATGCTGTTGAGTACAGCAATGGGTCTTGCATATGAGTTGGGTGTTTTCGATAACATTGATGAACTCCTGGCCGCTGGAGGCGAGATGACAAGACCGGAGTATGAGGAGGAAGCTTATCGACTAAGAGCCGCACGAATCAAGAGGCTCCTATTGATATACGTCACTCAATTAGCTGGTCGCCTTGGATGGACAAATATGGTTCCTGAGAACTTGCGCGATACAGACCCTGTTTTTGCACCCCGTAAGCGAAGATACTCAAACGAGGGCAAAACTCCTGATACCGCGACATCTATTACCAATACCTTCAACTACATTCCTGATTTGGAACTCGACGACCAAATCATTCATTGTTGGGCGGGTATCAGCAACGCAATGCGGCTTGGAAACGAGAAACTATTCCGATCAAGGCAATACACTACCAGCATCATTCAAAATGGAAGTTATGTTGTGCTTCTCAAGGAATTTCAACCATTGCTTGGCAATTGGAGAACAGAATTCGATCGCTTCCGACTTCCCCCATATCTTCGACACATTCTCTCAATTGAGTATGAGTATGTCAGAATATACGTCAATTCATTGTCTCTCCAGGCCGTTGTTGAACGATGCACTAACAATGCCGTCCCCAATGCCGTTCCTCATCCAAATAACTCCGGTCAGGCAGCCAACGGAAATGCAGCAGCGAATGCGCCTTTATCACCAGAAACGCAAAACTATTATGGCAAACTACCGCTTGCAAGACTTGGTGGTTTTGGTGCTGATGACCAAGGTTATGTGCGCGAAGTTGTCAATGGAAGCCGCAACCTTCTCCGCACAGTTGTCGAGGGACTTCTTCCTGGTGACTACCTCAAGCATGCACCTGTACGAACCTATTTCCGAATTATCAGTGGTGCCATGTTTCTTTTGAAGACCTTTGCATTGGGCGCATCAAAACAAGATGTTGAGATAAGCATTGGGTTGATGGATCGAGCAGTAGATGCCTTACGAAACTGTGTCGTCGATGACGTTCATTTGGGTATTCGATTTGCAGATCTCTTGGAAACATTGACATCAAGACTTCGCAGTCGATTCATTAGTGCTCCAAGAAATCCTGTTCCACCAAATGGGGACGGAAAACAAATGCGCAGTCCAGTCATGCATCAACAAGAACCAGATGCCAAAAGAATGAAAGTTAACCATTCCGAGCAGATTCGAGATTGGAATGCTGGAACTCCCAATTTTAATAATATACCAAATGGTAAGCATTTTTATCTTTATTCTCTCTACGCTTCGATCAAGTACTAACCACGTATTAGATCTCAACATTTCTGCCACACCATTTGATCTTAACCCAGGAGCTTTCTTTGGTGCCACCACCCCATATAGCCAAGCGGGATCTGCTTATGGCGGGACCGGTCAACACCCAGATCTCTCAGATGTATTTGGTGGCACCGGCGATTGGAATACTGCTAATGAAATGTGGTATCTTCCTCCGGGCGCAGCCTTCTTCCAAAATGTCAACGATCAAGTCACTCAAACAGCTGATGGTGTCAATGTTGGAGGTCTAGACTTACTAGATTATATGACGCTTGATAATGGACAAGGCATCCATGATTTCCAAGGATGAGAAGTGAGAGAAGCAATGGAGTTTGATGGCGTTTAGACTAGACGTGGTTGCTCCTGGGCACATACTTTTCTGCGGTTGTTTTTACGATTTGATTATGCTTTTCTTTTCTTTTGGGAGCGTGGAGTTTGGTGTGGGTGCTGGCGCTTATGTGCTATGGGTGTTGGGAGATATCAAACTCAGTGGGGTTCTGTCACGGGAATATGCAATGAATATTGGGTTGCTTTTCATGGGATTTCTACGATATGGGGTTCTCGCTAGAAATTGTTTCTCGGTGCCCCTATGTAGCGGGATATTAAAAAGCAAGTTGGGACATCTACCGAGTAGGTAGCAGAATACATGGATTTCAAAACGAAACATCAAAACATGGAAAAATTAAGAGCTCGTGAGGTCGTACACGAATTATATTACAGAACCACGTAAGACAACTGAACAATTGGTATATACCAAGCCGTCAACTATTTCAGCCCCCGAATCTCGACATTTGATGGCACCTTTTTAGGCTCCAATTTTAATGCTTGGCTTACTCGCAATTCTCTTTTTAGTCCCCAAACACTTACTTTGTCGGGGGCTAGTTGCTGGGGATTCACTAATTTTGGCCACTTCAAAATCAAGTTTTGATTCTGTATATTGATATACAGGTTAAGCTTGAGGCGTAAAATCCTTATCTATGGCATGATTCCGAGATCTCTGGGACACAAAGGGAGCTGGACTAGTATTTTAATTCTTCATCGTCATCGACAGTATTATCTTTCATCGATAATGGATCAAGTGGGTGTTTTTCATGGTGACTATTATTTGCGTTTCAATCAAAAGTATTTTGGTGCCATGCTAATAAAATTTTACTTTCCTGCGTCTTTTCTATATAAAGAACCATATCTTATTCTATGGTATCTTTTTTGGCTGTTGCACGCTTATCTTGCTGTCCAGTTTCTCTTTCCTTTCACTGAATCGATCCTCGAACAACCGAAAATGCGGCTTCATAACAATTGCGTATTTTTAACAAACTCCTCCATACAATCCAGCAGTCTCTCCCGGTTCCCACTTGGCAATGTCCTAGAGTCCCCACTGTCATCTCCTCCCTCGTTCTCAAATTGCTTCCAGGCAGTTGGCAAACTACTCTGATTCTGAATGGTGAACATCCTCATCCACCTTTCTAAATCCAGGATATCGAAGTCAGTCTAAGTTCTTGGAAGGGATCTTAAGAGTTATCTTGGGAGGAAGAAAATCCCGAAACAACTCAGAAGGGAAGAACGGCTTCGAGAAATTTGAGGCTCACCCAGTACCCTCAGACTGTTAACAGCATTAAAGCTCTGACTGCCACCATTGACCTGAATCACTGATAGTGTACGGCCTTGTTTTGGCTGTACCGAATCTGAGGATAAAGGGATCCAGTCTATCTGATTTTTGAAGACGGCAGTGAGATTCTCGTGCTGCTCCGCCGAGCACCCGATGTGCCCATCAGACCAAGGGGACAAGTTGCGTAGCTCTTGAACACCAAGATGCGAGGCTTCAACAGAGTCACGGATGGGCAGTTCACTGGGGTCGAAAATTCGAACGTCGCAGCCGAGACGGTGAAGAATTCTGGAGGTCTCAAAAGCCATCAGTTTTCAGTAGGATCTTAGATACACGTTAGGTTAACTCAATATTAAGACTTCAAGGCAAAAACTTTACCGTTTTCACAAGCTTCCATAGAGCACCAGAGCCTTCAGTCTGGATTTAGTCTTCGCCATATTCTCCTCGGTCATCGTAATCGTAGTCTCTAACTCCAACTGGGAGATCCAGTCTGTCGCTTCAACCTCTGGGTCCAGCAAAAAGGGTCAGTATTTGGCTCTGGTTTCGGGATCATCCTCGGCTTCTGAAATGGCTAGCGTTTTGAGGGGAGAGGTAAGAGCAGCCATTGTAAATGTCTTTCTATTGAGAATTGTTGGTCGCAAAATTTTGCGAGTGTAAAGAAGAGTATTCATGAGTGATGGGAGTTCTGTAGATGAGCAGCAAGTGACATTTTGACTTGACCAAAAATCTATTTTCTAAGCTAATTTTAACGAAGGATGTCACGGCTTCATCCTGATTTGTTGAAGGGATATGCTGGATTTAAGCAACCAGGAGGAGATCAGTCGATGGCATCATCAACATCTTTTCGGGTAGTTATTAGAACAGCATGCAAAATTTAGTGTGTCATAAGTGTACATACATATCGAACCGTGATATTCCTTTTGCCTCGGAGAATCCTCCGCTCTCCAATCCAACTGAGACATTACTTCAACTAATAACCTAGAAAAAGGGACTGATGCCTTATTACCTTTGACTCCTAAAATGAATTATTTATGAAGAAAATGAATAGGGACCTGCCAATAATTTGTCTTCCTCTCACCAAGGTACATAACCGAGATGTCACTGAGAAGCGACATGCTTAGCGAAATCGGCTTAGCTCTACGACAGCATCAACTTGGTAGTAGTGCGTTGCTTTTGTAAAAAGTAGATCAAAAACATTCTGCTTTAAGTGCGATCTAGGAGCGAAGGATGCATATATAAGATATTAGTATGAGGTGATATTTAGGAAGTTCAAAGGAGGTATACCATGCTCTTATTTTTTGTGTAAATGAGTGTAAGGCGAATATAGACAGTCTGGAATCTTACAACGCGATGTCAGGCTGAGAATGGCCTTTAATATCAAGAGAGGGTAGATATATTATTTCGTACTGAATACTCAGATGTTAGCTTCACAGTTTTCCACACCCGTCAATTTGTTTATTTTTTATTTTTATTTTTAGCAAATACGTCAGGGTTGTGCCTAGCTCTCCACCATAGCCTCATCTCATGAATCGCGCTTAAAGATATTTTAAGTATCTTGCGTGCGTTCGCGTCCCCCATTTTGCGAATGAGCCTTAGCACTCTCGAATCACTTCTCCTCGCTGACTGACTACACATACAAATTCACCAAATAAAAGTTGGATTAGCGGCACTAGTGAACAGGGTTTAATTTAATTCTTCGCTTAGATAGACGCGATATAAAAGAACACAAAAAAAGGTTATAGAACTATTATACTCTGACTGGCAAAACCTATGTGGAAACCCCCGTCATTCTCAGTGTTCACCCCTCCGGAGCAAGCCTTGGTAAGGGGCAAGTCCTGGCGTGGAATAATAGACATAACGGGTGCAACCCAGGGAAACTCGCCGATCGTAATATGGGCTTGTTTTTCGTACGCACAAGAGATTGTTCTATCCAGTTGGGCTTCGCAGAAATTAGATGTTGACATGAGCTCGAGGTGGATGACCCAGTAACCGCTGGACCACCACGAACTTTTCTGGTCGGGTAGGCAATACTCTCATGATTACCACAACTTTTCTTATTTGTTTACAAGTATAAACTGCGAGATTGTGGGGGTGGGCCCACATTTTGGCCCCAAAGTTTAGCCGATAGGGGTCTGTGGTCGAGCGTGCGACACCTATATTATGAATCCGATACGAGTCCCTTCAAGAAAAGAATACTAGTCGAATCAATGACTTGGGTCATCTACTTAGGGGTGGTGACACAAAACTTCTTTCTCTCGTAAAGCTAGCCATTCATGATCACTGTATACATTTTAGACGGCATCTTGATGAGGAAGGTTATAATTTACTATTGCTAGGGCCTATGCGCCTAGAAATTACATATTGCATACTACCAAACTTGAGTTCGCGATATAATTACAAATAGTAGCTCCGGTTAATTGCCTTGGTGTGAGTTATACGTACAACTTGAACATATTCTGTAAGTGCGGGGGAGACTCAAAGTAGATATAAGATGGTAATCTCTCACGTTGTCTGAGTGCTGCCAGAAGTCCATTGAAACAAATGGTGGTAGCACATCAACAACAAAGCAAGCAGGTTTCTCTTACTCTTACTCTTAGTACCCGCTTTGTGTTTCTCTGCGCCAGTAAAAAGGTACCCCGAAGTGATTCCTGGACCTGGGATGCCAAGTCTTGAGACTTTGGGAGTCACATCAGAACAATTATACAGCCTCGCAATTTCCAAAGGAGAAAATTTGTCAGCGTGAGTTGAGTTTCCAACTATTTCTCACTGCCTGCCCGAGTTCTTCGGCTTCCTTGGAAGTGCCGTCGATGAAGTGATCAACAAACAGCTTCGGGATTTCACGGCTCTTTCATTTTATTTCCCCCGCCTATACATCAAAATTTGTTCAGACTGTTTATGATTTCCCATAGATCAAGACGTCAACCCGCAGTCACGAGCAATTCAACTCAAAGGTGAATGCTACACAGAATACCCACCGAGACATATGACGCTCTAGCATGCTACCAATACAGTTACTTTCTAGAACGTACACAACATCAAGGACTGTGTGGAAACTTCCAAAACAAAAGAGAATGGCTCTAAGTAGCAAGTTCTGGAACCGCTCAAGTTCTCGCCGTGACCATCGCGTATAGGGGAAGTACAATTGACCAATGGTATGCGAGCGATCCAAACTTTGGCATTTGATATTCTTGTGAATGAGCAATGCTGACAAAATTAGTGGCGATGTGGCTAGGGGGCGTGGGATGTTGTGAGTCTCTGTGGCCTTGATCAAAGAAGTCGAATACCTGGTTGGTACGATTATATCCGTGCTACATTGTTCCGAAACCCGAATTCTGACACTCAAAGTAGGGATTGCACCAGTGTATGGGAATGGGGACTTTGGCGTGAATGTGAGGAATATAAGTTTTCCATTTAGTGGTGCGAATTACACCACGCCACCAGCATGAGTGGCCATCAATGTTTTGAGGAAGGCGTTGGTAGTTTGAATTAATCATTGTGTGATGAACGTTTTTATTTTCACTTTTCATTGTGATTCATTCCACTATCCTCTTATTCCACTGCTTCCATTTTAAACGTAGTGAAGTATTATATCTAGAAGAAGAAACTTTCATTATTTCCATGTCATCTGATAGATCTTAGGTTGTAATTTAATTGTCCTACCTGTTGTGAATAATATACTTAATTCAACACCTTTACGTCAAACAATATATCATTCTAGGTTCGTACTATTATTTGCTAAATCTATGCTGCTCTTATTCTCTTAGACATCTGAAATATTGGAGTTAATTGACTTCAGTAGCGTAAGGCTTCAGTTCCAATCTCTACGATTTCTACAGCTCCTGCTGTTTTTAAGTAATTACGTCATTAACACTTGGGACTAAAGAGTAGTCAAAAGACTCCGAAGGAAAAAAAATATTTATTATATTTATGATAAAGTAACACAACCCAACCACACCTTCTTCCCAAACTTTTTCTCCCAGACTCTCATTGACGAACCCCCCAATCATAACTGTTTCCCAGAACCCCCCCCCAAAACGTTACTCCAACTATCCAATCGTACACAATAATACCCCCAATGCACTTTAGCTAAGGATGAGGACTCGGATATCGAAAACCAATCACATTCCCACCTTGCAAATGAAATGAATCGTAAGCAGTTCTTCGACTCGAATTTCCACCCTGATTGAGGTCAAAAACATTGGGTGCTTGTCCCTGACTACCAACCGCATTGTCAGTCATAGCAAAACCGTTTCCATCTTGATTAAAACCCTTACTTTGGTTCATGGCGAACCCATTCGGACCTTGTTCTTGACCAATAGTGGCACCATCAAATGCGTTTCCATTCAGACTATGATTGATAGAAAATCCATTTGGACCTTGTCTCTGGACATCATTTTGACTATGGTTGATAGCGAAGCCATTTGGAGCCCGACCTGGAGACAATCCCTGGTTCATGGAAACACCATTACTAACTTGACTAAGAGTCCGACCAATATTCATATCAACCGCATTGGGATTTGGCTGAGGAGCAGCTGCTTGATTTGAAGGAAAGTGGATCGTGCCTTGACTAGAAGCGCGACCATGGCCCATAGCAGCTCCAATCTGACCTGGAAGTGGAGAGACTGCTTGATTTGGATGGGGAGTTATTGCTCGACTCATGGCAACCGCATTTGGATTTCGACCTGGAGACAAAGCTCGATTCATTGCGAGACCGTTAGGACTTGACTGACGGACACCCTGATTTCCAGGACTTTGGCCACGCGAAGGTGCTTGACCAGGTAGCTGCATAAGGCCAGCACTAGTTGTTTGGGTCAAAGCCGGCTCCTCGCCCGTGGTGGTGAAATTAACACCCGCATCCGCTCCATACCTCTGGTTATAGAGAGCAACAATACGCTGTTGAGAATGTACTCTTTGTTGAAGCACATTATTTTCCTTCTCCAACTCCGTTGCTCTTTTCACCCAGGCCATACTCTTGATATTCTGGTCCTCCAATTCTTGGATTCGTTGATTCAACACTGTGTTTTGTTCCTGGTGCTTGCGCATTTTATTATATGCGTTGGTGTTGACCGCTTTAGCACGTACAGCGTAGACACTGTATTGTTCCTTCAAGGTTTGATATTCTGCTTCTCTTTTACGGGTTGCGTCTGGTGTGCAGTCCTCGCAGAGCCAGAATGGATAACAGCCTTCCTTGGGGGTGGCACAGCCAGGACATTTTATTGCATTAGCTGAAAAGTGCTCGATGTGTTGATCCTTGGGGAAGTACTGGTAGACGTGATGATCAATTGAACTTCTGAGTCGATTTTCAAAAGGCAGTAGCTCTTCAAAAGGTGGTAGCGGTACGTCAACAGTAGCTCTTAGATCTCGGGCTTGATGTGGTGTTCCTCCAATTGTATTTGGGTGTTGAGAGAGATTTGGCAGACTTAGCGTGGCCATACCATTCGATGTTCGTAATTGTCCATTATTCGGTAATGTAAGTGCTGCTTCTGGTCTCTTGGAAGGCTGGTTGAGAAATGGTTCTGGAATACTCGGCACAGTAAACCCTCCAACAGTACGCAATCCATTGTTCGATGCCTGACTTGACGCTTGAGGTTCTGCAGCACTCGGCATAGTCAACCCTCCAATAGTTCGCAATCCATTGGCTGGTGCTTGACTTGTTGGTGGAGCTACTGGTAGACTTGGCATAGTCAACCCTCCAACAGTTCTCAATCCACTATCCTTTGACGGTTGTGATACTGGAAGACTCGGCATAGTCAAACCCCCAACAGTTCGCAATCCACTATCCTTTGGTGGTTGCGACACTGCTAGAGTCGGCGTGGCCAATCCATTTTTTGATGCTTGTTGTACCGCCGGTCTAGCAGCTTTCCTGCGAGACTCCGTAGCAGGAGAGTCGAGAGCTTGATCAGCAGCAGCTTTAACTGATTGTCCTTGGTTTAGAGTTTGCGCCTTGGGAGACTCTGCGAAGATGGGAGGAACCGTCGAAGAAGGAGGTGTGATGCCCGGGGGCCAAGCTTCACAGTAGACGTTAGCGAGAGTATATAAAGTTGAAGATCGGAGATGATTTGGTTGACGCAAACACACCATTACGGACCGGAAAAGAAGCACTACCTTTCTGTTGTGGCGTTGCTGGCGTACTGTCATCTTTGGTCGCAGTGTTCTTCTTTCCTTTACCGCGAGTCTTTCGTGGTGAAGCAGCAGCAGCAGCTTTTGGCGATGCAGCAGAAGCTTTTTTCGTAGGTCTACCTCTAGGTCGTGGCGCAGGGGGAGTTGGTTCACCCATCTTAGCTTTGTATGGTGCAAAGACGATGATCTGATATTGGTGTTGAGTGCAGAGATCGTCGCTCTTGGATGTGTTGTGCTCAGCCACGTCGCAGTTAAAGACTTTGTTTGAATGCTTCTTAATGAAGCAATAGCAGGCAGAAGCGACTTCTAAACTAACCTAAAACAGGTTAGCCGAGAAAAAGATTAGCTAGGGCAAGGCCTTGGTTCTCCAAAGGTGAATTCACCCCTCAGAGATGGCGGTAGAATCGAGTTGAGAGTGAATAAGCGACTTCTGTCTTGGCCTTAACGACACTGATGAACCACACAAGTGAAATCAGAGATCGTGTCAATTCTGCAGAATATACTCTAAGCAACGAAATTGTATTGGACTTTCTGGGAGAATTGAATGAGTTGTAAGGATATCCGAAAGAGTCAAGTTGAGTTTAATGAAATTGGTTGATACCCTCTTATCTAGTAACTCGATTATCCTGGATACTTTAATGTAATATCATTCAGTGGATATTATTCAGATGGACATTAAAAGCTTTACTAGTACTATCGCTTCAATGCTCAGCTCTTGAACAATCACTCCCCATTCCTGTACTCCATTTCTAGCGATGAATTATTTCTAGGCAAACTATGAGAATCATCAGAGGGTTAGTTGAATTGATCAAACTACCAGATCATAGATTAAAAGAGAATTGCGTAGCATTAAGTATTGTTATTGCATGCGAACAACCAGGAGGTCATTCTTGAATCTTCATTAAGCGAGTACCCTAGAACCTGCAAGAACCTCCCAACCCAAAGGGCAATTAATTCCCCCTCACAATTAGCAAAACAGGACTGGCCACAAAGAAGACATTGCCTTTTAAAACAATGTATAATATCTATGAAGTGTTGCTGCATTTAGTCCTATCGTACAAGCATTTGCGAAAAAGAACGCCTAACCGACGCCAGCTTCTTCTCAAGAATTGGGTAGTAGTGACGAAGGAAGGTCAGTCAGTAAAAGTAACAAAGCTTGACCACAGAAAATGTCTCTTTCCACAATAGCTTCATTTGACTACCACAATCCCGTCCCTCTCACACCATATCTCCCTCGCCACAAAAATAAGTCTCATTCATTACACACCCCCATACCCATTTGTCTCCCAAACGCGGTAACGTGTAACCTTGGTCCTCTCTCTCATTTACCCACTATCACAAACATTTCGACGAGAAGAAAAAAGCGGACCATGACTCGCTACAGACCACCCCACCGAGACAGCTGCTCCAAAGAGCTTTTTGTGTGCAATGAACAAGGAAAGAAGAAAAAAAGCAATGTTATGTCGGAAAAAGGCGAGGAAAATAAACAGTTGTGCATAGGCTGAAGAAGTGTCTGGGCCTAGATGTCTCGGTAGGATATCATCGCAAACACAACAACCCTCGCTAGGCACACCGAGAAATGGGACGCGAGGCAATGCAATCGACCCGCCCAATACAAACAAGAATAATGGAAAGAGGAATTATGGAGCAAAGAATCAGATATCGCAACCAGCTGTCAAGATCCGCACACCTCAGATCAGATCAACAGCCCAGTATTGAACAACTGCCTCTCTAAGCTTCGAGTGGGTCTTTCGTAACGTCGTCCAGTCTACGCCTCCAGTCTACGCCAAGTCGCAGAGATTAAAGGGCGTATCTGGTATAGATGATTAAAGGACATCCGTGGATGAGGGTCGACTCGGAGAAGCTTTTTCCAAGCTTAAAAGCTGTTCTGCACAACAAGAGGAAAGAACGCCGATCGAATTCGCTGATATACATGAATGATGCTGGTATTACATCGCCCAGATTTTGAGCTAGAGTGAGTGTTAGAGGATAGATTTTAGCTGGGGGTGAATATCGACTTACCAATGAATCCCAAGATCCAGTGCACAAACTCATGCCGTCGTTACTGACACCCAAGCAGCTGACACGGTTATCGTGGCCCACTAAAGATCCAACCTTCTCTCCTCTCGTAATGTCCCAGACTTTGCACTCGAAATCATCGTAACCAGCAAAGAGGAGTCTGCCTGAGACGGATGTTGCTACGGAGGTAATACCACAAAGGATCGATTCGTTCTGCAACATTGTTAGCTCATGCTAGAGAGTTTGCCATATTTTCCCCTCTATTTTACTTACTCCATATTGGTTAAGTTCCCGATCAGCTCGAATATCAAAGAGGCGGCATGTAGCATCATCGGAACCAGTTACAAAAGAGTGTCCATCTGGGAAGAAGTGGATGGCGTTGATATCAGACTCGTGGCCAGCAAACGTTTGAACAGCCTTGCCTGCTCGGATATCCCATAATTTTGCGAATGCGTCACAAGCACCGGAAACAAATGTATTTTGGTTGGTGGGGTTTATGCTGATGCTCATAACATCACCAAGGTGGTCGGCAAATTCGGTGACTTTTTGTCCAGATTCAATATCCCATTTCATACAAGTCATGTCGCCGGAGGATGTGAGGATGGAGCGGTCATTGACGAAGCGACAGCAGGATAGATATCCCGAGTGACCCGATAATTCTCGAGCAACTTTTTGTGGTCCATCGCGCGCTTGGTTTAAATTATAAATCGAACAAATGTTATCGAGTCCACCGCATGCCACGTAATTACCACTTGGGGCATAGGCACATGTCATGACCCACGATGATCGGAGAGGAATGGCGTGAACTTTGTTCGTCGTGTATGCATCCCAGATAATCAGCTTTCCATCCTGCGATGCTGATACGAGATGTCTTCTGTCGGTTGACCAGTGCATGGCGTAGATTTTGGCGAGATGACCCTTCAGTGTCTTCTTCGTTCTCATCATTTGATTTCGGGGTAAGGCCTCTTGTTGACTCTTGGCAATATTCGCAACTGCAGATAAGTTATTAGCCCATCATGGCGGCACGCTTGCCATCATCGTGAGATGAAGCAATTGAATTGAGACGGTCGTGGGTGCTTTGTCACTTACGCGTGCCGTCAGCTAGATCATCCTTCTTGCGCTTGATTCTGTCCTTTAATGACTCTGCTTCTCGCCGCGCTTGCTGGATGCGCTGCTGCATCGCCTCCGGGGTGACTTCCGACATCGACATGATGGCAAGATGGTGAGGACCGACTCGATGGTGTTGATGGTCGTATCGTGGGTGGTTGTCGGTGGGAGGAAGAGATGGACAGCGGCGGGTAGAATTTGAGATTAGGATGAGGCTAGGTAGGTGGTAAGGGGTTGCGCCAAACGGAGGATTGGCTGCCGGGGGGAGCACTCTCGAAACTGCGGATGGGCAGAGTTGAAGGACCAGCAGTCAACGATCACCGAGACAGCGACGAGGGCGGCGGGTTGATGAAGCTCTTAGGAGCTATGGGGATGAGGGGTGGTGGTGGTTTGGGGCTCGCAGCGATGAGGAGGATTTCCGATCTCGATGCTTGCGTCAATTGGGGGACGAGGTGGAAGTTGAGGAAGCGACGCGAAGCTCAGAGATTGGGCGGCCAGGAGGTGGTCGATTTAGTTAGCTTAGCTTCGTTAGGTTGGGGAGGCACTTGCTGCAGCAGTGAGAGAGAGTGCACTGGCTCAACTGTGGGCGGTGCGGTGGGCATGGGGCCTGGCGCTGGTGGGCACTTGCTGTTATTGCCTCGTTATCCACTTCCACTACGGCACCAAGCCTCATTGGGCCTAGATCAGTGCGTTAGCCGACTCTTGGACTTCAAGGACTTGGAGAGTCGTTGTGTCGCTCTTGCCCACGAGCAAAAGCGGCAATCGATAATTGGTTCTGGCGTAAAGTTGCCAGAGTAAGAGACGGGGAGGTTATTGAAAGCGATTGTCCCAAGGCGGTGGAAGAATAACAAAACATGTGCATCACTTCAGGTCTTCTTCGCTGCTCATTGCTCATGTCTTAGACGACGACAACACTTTTCTTTAATTCGTTCTTCTATCTACTCGGTGCCGCTTTGCCCACTCCCACCAGGTCGTCTTCGTCTGTCTTGCAGCGGAGCAAGTAAATGCAGCCGGGATGTGGAGGGGCTCCCTCCCTTTGCGGGCAGTTGTGGCCGAGGAAAGGAACATGGCCCCTACTGGTCATGGAACGATGGGGGAACTCTTGGTGCTTGATTCGCTCATCAAAGAAATGCGTACAAGAAGCTCAATGTCCAGCACCAGCGTCTCGACACACGTCAGAAAGCACTGCAGCTTTGCGGCAGAGGGTGAAGAGGTGACTGATATCGTCAATTTGAATGCCATTGTTGGTTCTCTCGAGATGTACGTTGATGGGGCGCGGTTAGACGGCGGCACTGCACGCAGATACTGTAGGTTGGGGAGAAAGCTTTTAGCTGTTGGCGCGGCAAAGATGTTGTTGGAGACGGGGAAGATACTTGTAAGCAGGAGGCGGGCGAGGCGAGCGATGTACGAGGCGTAAGAGAGGCATCTTTTACGATATGCCACATGCCATCTATCAGAGGCCTTCTCTTCTTTGCACCGTGGCGGTAGAGTTCTCTGCAAGGACCAAAGCCTCAGCCTAACCCTCCAAGTACCGGTAATTCTTACGAAGTTAGGTCGGTTAGGCAGGCCAGGTAGGTGGTCAGGTAGGTGGTCAGGTAGGTGGTCAGGTACATATATACAGTACAGCTCCCTTCCATCAGATTGGTCTAGAATTCAGGTCAGGCCAGGTCGGCGAGGAACAAACAGTTCGTTCCAACTTGATGGCTCAGCGGAAGAAAAGCCACATCTGATGCATCTGATGGTGTACGACTACCGCGAGCACTAACAGCTGCAAGACGTCTCTCGCTCTCCCAATTGTATCCAGCTCCACCCCTCCGATATCAGCTCCCCTGATTCCTTTCTAGGCAACCCTCAAATCACCATCTCTGTCTTCTCCGAATTTCCATTTTCAATCCTCTTCCTCATGTCAGAGATGATTTATAGTGGCGTACCAATACCGATCATTCCTTGATCGGTTTCGCCAGTTCGCCATCTTCCGAGTGATTGCGGAGCATTGATTGAAAATGATTGAAATTAAACTTGCCTTTTTTCCCTTGCCAATTGCAGAGGTGCCCTGATCCAAGGTACGGCGACGCGGTCTTTTGTAATTTCTCTAATTTATCTGTCCTGCAGTTGCAAGCAGCCAACGCCAGATAAGGTAGCTGAAATTGCGAGATCATTTCCGGGTTTGCAAATCTCCTGTCTCCTGTACGGGCAATCACACATTACAAGGCGTGTTCCCCCCTCTGTACACCTCGGTTCTCTTCAAATCCAGCACCGCCGTTCTGGTCAAGTGCCAGCTGCAAAGCGTAAAGCGTCAAGCGTCAAGCAAAGCGCACCGTAAACGTATAGAATCTCTCCATCCCAACCGGCGGTGCTTTCGTTGGGTAACTAAGTACGGACGTATCCGACGCGATGCAGCCATCGAGAGCGTCAGTCGCACACTTTTGCGAGTGGATGAAAGCTGTTCCGGAAGGAGGCGTCTGAGATCCCAGGGTCGTGGTGATGGTGTGGTGAGAAAGGCCACCAACAGGCTATCTGTTGTAGGGGCTGCGGAAGATCCCCAGCTGTTGCGCTGCTCTTCCAAACTTCGACCCCTCCCTCGTCTCAGCGCGCGCACCCTCGACTTGCAGAATTTCCAGTGAGGAGGTTGAGGGTTGGAACCCTGCTGATCACCCGCCCTGGTGGTCGTATTTTGTTCACGGGTTGGAATTGGATGGAATTGCATCTTGGGGAGTCCTGACTCCTCATTTTGAATGCCGACTCCCAAGGCAGTTGGGTATCTCCGCCCTTCCCGTGCGGCTTTGGCGTCGAATCGCAGAGGAAGGCAAAGCTCGAGAGCCAACTCACCACCAACGAAAGGGCACCATCTCACGATGTGGCACGGCGTGGTATCCAATTATTTGTATTGGCCAAAGGGACCGATGGAGCGAGGAACGATGAGAGATCGGATTGTGGCTGCCAACCCGTCGTTACGCCACCGCAATCCTAATGATCTCCATACGTGCTTCGTACCGGGCGGTACAGTACATTTTGTCTCCGGAAAGTCATATACCGACCCTTATGACTTCTCTCGTCAGCTTCGTTACTGCATCTCTATCTGAGAAGACTCGACGTTTTCCACACGAGCAAGTGAGGGCCAAAAGGGGCCAAAGCCCCCACCAAACCATCACAAGCTCAAATCCATTGGAACGACCAGAAAGCGTAATACCCTTCTCAGACTCGGTAGCCGTTCAAGGACTCCAGGCCGCTGCAGTCGCCAACATGCTGGAATTAAGCTCACGCTGCAGAAAAGATGCAGAAGCCGGCGGTCAAGGCCCCCAAATCGCACTGGTAACCCTCGACATCCCACTCATCCTGACTCAGCCATCCCACCCACGGCTAGATACGAGTATCAAGTTTTGAAGATTCCAATTCTCTGGACTCTTTTATATTCAAGTACACCCTCGCTACGATCATCTACTCCGTAAGCGACCTCTGTACTCTCCGTATCACCACCACCAGCTTCCCGATCCCCCCTATGGAGCCTCAGTCGGCCACAGTGGCACCTCAAATGGATTTTCGGGCTTTGCCTAAAATTGAGGTGAGCGTCATTCTGCATTTTCCTTCTTGCCAAAAGTCATCGGAGAAGTGCTGGATGCACCTATATCCCAGTTGCCGACCCGAGGGATACACGACATGAACTCTGGTTGTCAGATGCGCCTAAGGAAGGTCGGTATTCTGGCTGCATTATAATCGGCCGGTTCGTTTGTGGGAACACCACATCCCAGTTTGCCTCTGCCTCGTAGCGCTTGCTTGCCTGCTTATACTTTTTTGATTGCGGTTGGCGTGCATAGATAATTGTTTGGTCAGCATTCTATTTCTCTCCATCGTGTTAGACGGCGGCGCTGCTGCAACGTTTGGGGACTTGGACTTGAACTTGGCATTTTGCTTATGCACGTTGTACAAAGCAGCGCTTGCTTGATCTCTCTGACTTGTGGGAAAAACAAGGTGGTACGAAAGGGCCACATGTAGTTCTGTTTAACCGTGGCACAGCGCATCTTTTGATTTCTCCTGTTGGTGATATTCCGCTCTACTTGGGATTGGGAAATGTTTGCTGCATCGGGTGGCCGACGGTTGAATTGCTGCATATATCTTTTGGCTTAAGTTTCTTGTTTTGTTCTGATGTTGGGATGGATGGCAAGCTGAGGAATATCTAGCTGCATGCACACCTTAGCGGTAGTATCAGTCGAGAATGTCTTCACGAAGTCTGGCTCCAGAAAGTGGCGCGTGGAGAGACTGAATTGCAAGATCCATTGGTTGAGATGCCAGTTGGAAAGCATGATTATGATTTGGAAGAGTGAGTTCGGTTCTGTGCTTCTATCATAGCGTTCTTTGACTCCCTTTCAGTGTCTAATATTGATGAATATTGAATACTTGGTGTGCATTTTACCATGGCCGTCCAAGGATAGTTAGCATGAGATTGCTCGCATACCCCTCTCCTTGCCTTGCAAGAGGCTATAGAGGAATTGTTTTCTCGCGGAAACCTTTCGCTAAAGCGTCTTGTGCAAATGATTGCCACAAGAGCCGTCTCTTCTAGCCTCAACCCATTGTTCTCCCCTCATTTAACATTTTATTACTAGATTCTTCCCACTCTTCTCCAAATACATCTACAACCTTATCACCGATATCTCCTCCCTCCGCTACACCACTCGCTCCGTGCTCCAGTCCTTCGCAGCAGATGGAGTAGTCTACCTCGAACTTCGAACCACCCCTCGTGTCATACCATCAGCGAATATCAGCAAAGACCTCTACATCGAAACAATTCTAGAAGTTCTCAGAGATTTCAACTCATCCTCTTCCATGATAACGAACCTGATACTATCCGTCGATAGAAGAAACACCCCCGAACAAGCAAAAGAAGCTCTCGACATCGCCTTGAAATACAAAGGACAAGGAGTCGTAGGTTTAGATCTATGTGGCGACCCCTCGAAGGGCGATATCTCCATTTTCACACCTATATTTACACAAGCCAAAGCTTCTGGTCTAGGAATTACTCTTCATTTTGCGGAGATTCCGGTGCCTACGGATCCTGGGCTTAAGGGGGAGCTACAAACTTTGTTGAATTGGAAACCGGATCGGTTGGGGCATGTTATTCATGTGCCGGATGATTTTAAGAAGGAGATTATTGAGGGTGGGATAGGGGTAGAGTTGTGTTTAAGTTGTAATGTTTTGGCTAAGATGATGAAGCATGGGACGGAGGGGTTTGGGGATCATCATTTTGCGTGGTGGTGGGAGGAGGGGAAGGGGGAGGGGATTGCTGTTTCTGTGAGATTTCTTTTCTCGTTCAAGTCTTGTTTGCGGATCTTGATGCTATGCGCTGTGTGTTGTGTTTTACTGTCCCGCATTTCTCAGAAAGCTGGAGGTCTTTCGTTGACGTCGCCTCACCAGTGACTTGCCAATCTGCCCTCTTTGAAACGAATTACTAGCTAACAAGTCCCTCCAACCACAGACCGATGATGTTGGAGTATTTGGCTCGAATCTATCCAACGAATACGACCTTATCATGCAACATTTCAAACTCGACAAAGCAGAAATTTGTAAACTGGCGCGCGGGGCGATAAACCTCATATTTGGGGGCGAGGGGGAGAAGAAAAGGTTGAGAAATATAATGTGGTAGATAAGAAACACGAATATATATTTGGATAACGTTAAAAATGTCTTGTTGTTAGTCTCGGAATTTCATTGTTGACATCGGCGCTCCCCATCCATCCGCGAATGCCCTCCAGCGCAACCAGCCCACCGCCCAACCAAGTGCCCCTCAGCACTCACAGGTAGATCTCCGCCCCACAAATCCCAATTCCCATTCAAGGTCCCGAATAACACTGCCAGTTTTCATCAATCAAAGGTTTTCTTGCATGGCCGCAAACCTGTGATCTAGATCTGCTAGGCTTGGTAGAAACAGCTGGTCAACAGATCGGATCAGATTGAACAACGACATGGAAGAAAGAAAATCGTGATAAAACTAACTACCCTCGTGGCGGAGTTTTATTTTAAAGAGTCTTAAGATCCTTACGTTTTCTCTTTTCTCTTTTTTTAAGGAGGGTGCGGAACAATGCTCTTTTTCCTTCTTGTATTTTCTTCAGATGCGTCAGGTGCTCAAGTCGGGAGGGAAAAACGATGGCTGGGAGAGGAAAGTTTCTTCACATAAGTCTTGATTTTTCTCCTTGTAAGTCACTAGTCAGACCCGGAAATGTCTTGGTATCCAATCGGTCTGAACTTGTTCTTCCCTCAGCATTCAAGCATGCCTGTGTCGATTATCTTATTCCAATGCAGCACCTCCGATCACACTTCCGTCTGAAAATTCTTCGCTTCCGCTCTACTCTTTGCCAGTAAGACAGTAGCCAGAACGAAACTCTCAACCTTTTTTAGCCCTCTTTTGGAATGGCTGGATTGTGCGAGAACTTATATCGACACGTAAGGAGAAATTGGATTCAGACTTAGGAATCTCTGCGACTAGCTCAACAACAGTTATCGGCGCCCAGGCCCAATAACCGGTTCTGGAAAGGGTCGATTTGGTGACCCTGGCCCAATGACTGGCGAACGTGGTCTGCGACCCGGGTAAGGTCCAATGACTGGTGATTGTGGTCGACGAGGTCCAATAATCGGTGATTGGGGTCGACGAGGCCCGATTACTGGCGATTGAGGTTGAAGCGGAATAAGCACTCTGATGCTCAATATCATGACCAACAGTCCGAGTGTGACGACTATTAACAGCACGAACCCAAACCAACCCAAAATCATGGCTGTAGTTCCCACGCTACTTAATACACTTCCGTTTCCTAAGTCTTTTGCCAGAGTTGACGCGGCTACGGAAGCGGTATGTTGCCACAAGACAGAAACAAAAGCGAAGATGGAAGCAATGAATATTAAGGAGAGGGCCGTTTGCGAAACTAGTCGCGAGGGGAAGGGTCTGACTTCTACCTCGCTGCCGAAGCGGGTTTCTTCATGCCAACCAGGGAAAGATGCCAGCAGAAGCAGACAAATAAATGCAAAAAGCAGTGCAATTATGCTGAAGGCTTGTTATCAGTGATGGCCTGGGATGACTGAGTCTTGGGAGGCGTACATGAGATATGGGAATACGATCATATCTTTGAATTGGGCGGCAAGCCAGACCAGATTTAACGGATCCGCCTGGGAATCGATGTCGACTGCTAGTGATGTAGCATTATTACTGCATAGCCAAGATCCGCTATTTACGTTGACACAAATCCCAAAATACCCAACTCTTACCGCCAATCTCGCATTTCCAACTACAGCTGCTACTGCGGAATAAGCATTGAAGTCTACTTGCGCCGTTGAAGGTATAGGACTGTATGGTAGGTAAGAGAAAGATATCAGGAAGATGTCTGGTATAAGAGGCGATGATGATGAGCATCCGGCTAGTAATAGGGCTGGGAATTGTTAGCAAGAGTACGTAAAGTTAAGTGAAGGAACTACCTGCAGAATAGTATTATGGCAATGGCAATCAGGATCATGAGCACATGGTGCAGTCCGATGAAGGGTACCAACCCTACAGGGACTATTAGCAAAAAAACAAAAAAATCATTTATGAATGCTTAACATACTCATCCACCCAGATCGCTCCATTTTGGCCATCACGGCTCTCTTCCAAATTGCCACACCCCTGTCCTCCTCCCCAATTCGGATCAAGGCAGAAATGTAGCGAATGTAGCAAACTGCAGCATATATCCGTTTCACGCTTTAAAACAAAGCTGGTAGGTATGGACTAGAAACTTCGTGTAAAGGCAAAATGTGGACCACCGGTTCAGCTTCACAGCATAATCTCAGAGCTTTCGGTTGGTAGGCAGGGTTGCCGCTGGTGTTTGAAGATGTACGTAACTTTCAGCTAACCGAAATTTTAGACTTCATACGGAGGAAGTATTTTGGAGCGAACAGCACAGTCTTGTTGATATATGTTTTTTTTCTGTCTTCAGCCATGCATTTGTTTACCTTATATAAGGCGTCGCCTATATGGTCGAGGATTAGCGAGTGTGGAGGTGTGGAGGGACGGGGCAGGATCTCTGGCTTGCAGGTGGCTTGGCTGGAGCTGAAAGTTTTGTTTTGACGACAGATTTTTGGTTGTTCGAACGGTGATATGCACTGAAATCTCTAGGGACTATTTATGCTATTTTGAATAAGGATAATTATGTTTTAGACCAACAATGTGCGATGATTTTAGCGAGTCTAAAAACAATGCCGAGGTGGCAACGGCATGTTGCGACGGAAACCACTGTAAAGCCCGAAAAGCCACGCATTGTCAGCAACACCCTAATTTGGAAGCTCTTAGCGATAATTCTAAATGCAACCCTTCTTTAATTTTCTTTGGGGCACCAGGGACTCGGCCATACAGTGTAGGGCATGGCACATTTTTCTCGTCCCAGTGAAGGTTTTGTAATTTACTGAGTTTTAGTTGAATCATTGAATTGCGCGCCAACTACTGGTAATGAAAGAATGTGGTGAAGAAAATACGCTCCCGATAGCGAGGTGGAACTAAAAATGAAAGCCTTAAATGTCTGTATTCTCATTCAATCATACTTGATAGTAACCGCTGCTTTCGGACCGTCTTGTCGAAATTGTCAGAGTTTGGGTTTCGATCGGGGAAGTTCCATAATTACTTACTAATGAATTCAGCACTGAGGGAAATATCTGTCGAGAACAATAACTCAATTTTGAATTTGATAGTGTAGTACGGGTGCTGATTCTCCCTGAACTCTGAAAGCTCGGATAGGCTTTTTCTTTTGAGCCAATCGAGCGGCACTCTTAGTTTTCCAACTTCATAGCAGCCTATTGAAAATTCAACTTTCAGACTTGGTAATGTGCTTTATTCATGGGACTTACGGTCGTCTCTGACTTCAGGCTCCGTCTCCGATTCGGGCTGAGGATCCCATGCCCAGAGGACGACGGTCAAAAAATCTGAGATATTTGGATACAGAGGGCAATACATGGTCAAATCAGACGAGGCCGGTTCTTCTCTGGTAATTTCCGTACCCTGTGTAGACATATTAGTCAACGGTCGTTGTAGCATGTGAGTTGAGATCCTTGCCGCTTTGATAAGCCATTCCATTTCTTTGCAACTATTTCGACCAGTAATTGGATGTTTTTCTCTTTGATAAAGTGTTAATAATATCTGGACATTATTCCCAGAAAAACCATTACTCACTTTTTGCGTCCCGGCTTATTATTCCAATCCACTGTTAGTTCTTGACCGTATGAGCGACTCGCTACATATTTGGTTACTGTGCTGTGGTCGGCTCCCCACAGTAGGGCACCTCGGACAACTGCTGACCATCTAGAAGGGATTAGTTAGTAAAACGCCCCCCAAACTCTCCACCGAAGTCGACTTACCCATGAACTGGCTGCAGAATTTCGTATCTAGGCTCGAATTCCTTTCTGACTCTCTCCCTCAGATAAGGACTCTCTCCTAGACCGCCAACAAGTAGAATTCCTGCTATCTTGGCGTCCGAATGTTTACGCTTCACAATCCGAATCTGATCCTTGATCAGTTTCAATATTTGAGCAACCACAGGCTCAAATATCTCTGCTATCTCCTCTCCATTAACTATCAAAAAACCATCTTCACTGTCTTCGATATCAGGGAGACCATCAGGAACTGGAACTGTTAGTGCTGTGCATGGGAAACTGTTGTGGGTAATTCACTCACGCCGTAAACTGAATTCATCATGCTCGCTTTCGAAATTTCGTTTGTGCTGCGATTTCGTTTAGATACTAGTCTGATCCAAATGTTGACTTTGTGCTCCGAAAGCGCGGAGTGTAGGCGAAAAGATTTGAAAGCTTACCTGATTCTCAAACAGGGTACGTATCTGCTAAGAATCAGTACCCAGCCCATAATACATCAGAGTACCTTACTTGATCCCAAGCCTTTTCCATCTTATCATCAACAGGGTTCCGAAATAATCTTCCTATCTTGTTTGCTAAGTATTCTTCAAACCCTCGGTTGAGAAATAAGGATCCGCAAACGTCTCCAGTACCACGCCCACTCACCCCAAGTTCTAGAGGGTTTGTACTTTGCACCTGATACGTCACCAGGTCTACTGTGCCACCTCCAGCGTCACAGACTACATAGTGCCCTTCTGGCACGAGAGCATTCAACTCACGCTTTTGCTTCAGAGCAAATATTGCTGCTGCTTGTGGTTCCGCAATGATCTCGATTTCGGATTCGCTACCAAAGGCCTTTCTAGCACATTGCTTTGTAGAATTTTTGGCTTGATCTGACCAGATAGCAGGGACTGTAAGGACATATTGCTTTGGCGTTGTTTCTACGATCCCTGGTGGAATATTAGCAGCTAGTCTGGAAGAAGTTTCGCGTAGGCAGACTCACCTGCCCCCAACTGTCTCGTCATGTTTATTATCGCTTTATTGCCAATAGCCGTCAGGTAGTCAGTGCATATGTCAGTTGTTCCCTTTTTGATTGACTTGTCTTTATGCACTGCAGTAATTTCCCGTCGACCGAGAAAGCGAGCGAAGGGCCGATTTTGGACTTGCGAATATGGTGGATATTCTATATCCTGAAGCTTCTGAAGCTTGTCTTGTTGCGTTGCGTCTAATTTCCTGTTTGAAAATTTAGTTTCACCTTTTCCGTGACTGCTATTGCCTGGTGTGCACTTACAGCTTGAAATATTTTTGGGATCTGGGATCTCCGTGGGCTTCCCAGCCCCAACTGTATTCTTCAGCTGAAGCGCCATCGTAAAGTATCTCATTATCTCTTGTTACCAATGTTTCTTTACATTGTCAAGTTGACGATCTGGAAACTTTGAACGTCGCCTAAACCTGAAGTTTTGGTGGGAGAAAGGTACACCTAACGTTGCAATACTCACGTTGGAACTTTTTCATGAGAGATCCCCTTTTTTTTAAAGTCGATAATCTCCTAATAGACTATTAACGCAAATCAAGGAGTAATCAGAGAGACCCAACTCCACCGTCGACTCCTTTATGTACTGCAGGATGCAGCCATCCGATTCCAGAATATGTAGTTCCGAAATCGATTCCAATCTGTGCAGAAAGTTAGAAGTGTTATATTTGGGTAACGATATCTTTGACTAACTATGATCTTATCTTGAGGCATCTGGGTATGAGTAGAGCCTGGGAGCTTTCTTAAGTGCGCTGGGGTTTTTTTTTCGTTTTTTTTTTTTGAATGTTAACGTTATCAGCAACACGCTTGATTGAGACGATGGATAGAAGAATGTTAGAAAGGGAAAGCTGCGCAATTAATAAATTACCAATCGGCCCTAGGGACGGTATTTTCAGCCTCATCGTTTTGGTGTGGGGATTATGGGGATTTTGCAGCGGGACAGGCCGTGTTGCTAAGGATGGTAAGCATGCAGAAACCGGGCGTCGTCGCAATCGACTGGTGTAACCGTCGACACATATTTCAAAAGCCTTGCACCAATGAGTAGGCCTGCTATTTGATTCAACGAATCGGCTTTACCGATATCCTTATCTTGCCTATAGTTGTGTGGGTGATTTGGAGTGATGAGTGGCTACGAACACGGCTGCATTCCTGGCTGCTAGGTCAACATCTTCCAAATCATTAGCTCCCAGGTCACAACTTAAATACCGAAGTGTTGCCCCTTCCGTACTCGGGCATGTGAGGTGGCCTGACCATGTGTCAATCTTCATGAGGCGAACATACCTTACTTCAGGACCGTTTGTCGGATGCTGAAGAGCTTTCATTTTTACGGAGAGCGTGTCAGAAGACTCCTTACCGCCTTCTTGATTCATTGGAAGGAAGTCTTGCCACGTCGCTTTTACTAATCAAACGCGACATTATGTGGGAGTCTCTTAAAGACGTGCTAACTTCCCCGAAAAATCTTTACAAATCTCTTATGGGGGGTCCGTCCGCGGTTAGTCGTCTCCCTCAATATGGAAACTAAAATTGTACTAACGCCACGCTCAGGATGATAAAAGACTTATGGCTCCTACAAGCGATGCGAATTTTCGAGTCCCAGCTCCCGACCATAAACACGATACCATGTCTGATCCCCGATCCCGCCGTGGATCCAAGCCATCAAACAAAATCAAAAGCTCCGCTAGCTCAAAAAGCTGGTCAGAGAGTTTGGACCGACGCCCTTCTTTCCCTTTAAGCGAGGAACCAGATTCAATCGACCAATCGCTTTATGAGGAGCTTGAGGAAAAGACCCGTGCTTGTAAGAAGCTAGAATCAATCAATCAAGGGCTCAAGGCGGATTTGCTAAAGCACCTTTCGGACCCTTATGCAAAGCACAAGTGTTCAGATAGTGAGATTGGGCGCCATTATGAGCATCTTCTGCATAGGGTAGACCAGACTGCAAGGAAACTGTGCGAGCTGATGGGACATGATGTTGAGGCTCTTGTTAGAGCTATTTATAGTACCAAAATGCAGGACAGCATCAACCATGTGGAGCTTGAAAAAGCTATTAGCCTTCTCCGCAGTAATTACCGCGGCAAATTCCTTCAAAAGTCTGTGGTTGAAATGCTTCTATTTCGGGCACTTCTACGCTTCGCTTTGCCCCCACGAATATTGTCCACGGGACTCACGCAAGAGGAGAATAAATCCAGCAAGGGTTTTCTGGAAGCTATGAGGCAAAGAGCGACGATACTAACTGAAGGTGCTTCGGTGATCCATACAGGTATGACCCAACTTTGATCCTCTTGAAATTTTTCTGACACGTCCATAGAACGACTTTCGCAACTAGAAAAGTGGCGTCTCGACACCGTACTGTATGTGATTCAGCATGAATCAGCCAGCGATCACATTAGTGACAACAAAATGAAAATGCTAGTGGCGCTACGTGAGACTTTCGGGAGGGCTGGCGACAACTTGACGATGCTCAGAGAGTTTATTGACATGGGGTTTGACTTTGCGCAGCTTTTACAAAAGCAGAAGAGCATTTACTACTTCTTCGATCTCAAGGACGAATTTGATGCAGAGTATATGGACTTCCAAGACCCTCGGCAAGCTGAATATCTAGGAGATAACGGCGAGCTCGAACCTGGAAGTGTTTTGATCTGCTTCTACCCGGCGTTCGCCAAATTGGCGTCGTCCGAGACTTCTCGGATTATCATGGCGAAAGGCAAAGCGTTATATTCTCCCGAGTAACATAGTTGAAAGGCTTTGAAATACTTTCCATTCTTCACCCTCCTCTTCCTCAACACCAAAGTAACGGTCCCAGTAGTCCATGCAATAGAGATTCATTCCACCACAACGGCAATAACCACCATCCTCCCATTACCATCACTCCTTCCCGTCTTACCAACCGTCAAACTCGCTTTGCGGTCGAATCTGCAGCCGAAGTAGGTGCATTACAACGGTAAGAGTGAACCAACATCGCGTTAGAAGCGACGAGGAGCGAAGACGGGTATGCGAATAGGTTGTCGCAGTACGTTGCCGAAGCAAAGAATTGGGAAGAATGGGGTTGCGCGGAAGAGGTGGATTCTCGAGGTTCTAGATTTTGCTTCTTTTAGATGCGGGTAAGAGGTAGCGTGAATTGAGGCAATGTCGATTTCAATGCAGTTTTTGATTGGGAATAGACAACTCAGCAACTTAGCGTCTTTGAAACTGAATGCATCTGCACCCAAACCCGAGTTACATAATATAGTAGAAAACTAGAAGTTTTTTCCATGACGATTTCTTTCGCTTGGTTTTCAATACAGAAAAGGGGAAATAGATCACGTGTCGTCCTTAACTCCGAAAAAAAATTACTATCTAATCGCACCCCGCATCCATCACCAAAGATTTTCAAAAAGTTCCCCAACTTCCTTCATCCCACCAAGCCCACTTCACCACAGCATAATCGCACACCGAAAATATGAAGGTCCTCACCCTTAACTTCCTAACCTGCGCGGTCAAAGCCTGCAAATCAACCACCGCATCCTTCCCCCTCGTCCCCAAAGAATGCGAACTCGTTTCCGATACCATAGCCCAGAATCCGACATTATTGACGAATCTCCTACCGAGGGTTGATTGGGTTGCGTTGGGTAGTATTGCTGTTGCCGTATGTTATGCTCCCTCTCTGCCATTTTCCCTCATACCCTCCGCCCAGTTCCCAATTTCTCAGGCAGATTATGAACCTGCCCCAAGGATGGCACAAGGGGAGAATGCAATCAAATAAGTAGAGTAGCGCTGATACTTCGATAGCTTGGATTCCCACCCCTCTCTCCCCTCCCACCAACGCCCGAAGAACTAGAGGTCGACCCAAAGATGATGGCAGATCTCCACACTCTCCTCCTAGAAACCCAGATCAACGAGGGGAGCCTGGTATGCGCGAATTGTGGACATGAATATAAAGTCAAAGAGGGGATCGCGAATTTCCTATTACCAAATCATTTGGTTTGAAGAGGGAAGGCTTTTGGTTGTTGGAAGAATGAATGAATGCCCAGGCCAGAGAGGGAATTCAAAAAACGACGGGAGGTGAGAGTAGAAAAGGGTGGCTGACTTTGGGGGATGTATAGTGTGGGAGAGGAAATGAGATGCTCCTTGTTGGGAGGGAGTCGGATTTGGATTCTGGGGCTGTTCTCGCAGAAACAGCATTTGTAGATCATGGGTTGAGCTGCATGGGATGGAATGGTTGCATTACTCTGGCATGGATCGATTGGAGATACCCGGCGTATTAAGGATGTGCTTTGGCGTCAAGGATGGGAAAATAACATTTATTAGAAGTCGTCGGAAGTTATGGGCATTGTGGTACGAAGGTCTGAACGAAAAATCCTAGCGGTGAGCTCCAATGTGGTTTACCAAAATCATAGAAGCTGGCAAGCCAAGACGCTCAAAATAGTATCATCATGTCACGCCCTCAAATCACCAAAGCTAAGGATTGTTTTGTCTGGAAAAGATCTGTTATCTTCGCCCATCATAGGACTATCAATTAAGTTCAACCGTCCACTCAAATTTTCAAATCTCCATCTCGACCGGCTCGCGCCTCAATCAAGTTTCACTCTCTATCATACACATACAAGTTCCTTTCCCTCGCGTCCCTTTCCGTTTATCATCGCTACCCGCTGATGAAGCAGTACACATTCTGCCCCGTCCATTACCATTCCCGACCATCAGTAAATATCAAAGTATCAAACGCCTCAAAAGGGAACTCGGTTGAAAGAGTACAGCTTTTTTTGCCCCATTCCCCCCAAACCAACCGACTCTGAATGCAGTGCTTGGAAAAATCAAATACCGTGCGCTTCAAATGCAGCACAACTCCAGAAGAAGAAGAAAAGTAGAAGCTCTTCGTTGAGCACCAAGGCGCCTGTACATAAAGGTGCGCCTGGGCGAAGGAGAAAATGTAACAAAAAAAAATTAATTGAGGAAACCTTTACACGCCACTGTTCCACAGAGGCAGGGGATACGATCCGTGCTACCGATTTCACGCTCGAATTTGTAATCGTAAGTGAGTTCCTCATCTATGTAATGTTAGTAGTGATCTTGAAAGCGAACGAATAGCAACTTACTCATTGCGATGTCACGTAAGGCATAGATAACAATTCGTTTGCTCTTTTCGACCGTGATAATCTTCGCTGTGCAATTGGGCATACAGCTGTGATTGATAAACCTGGCAATTCCGCCTTTCTTCGTGGCATCCACAACTGTATTCTCATCGATTCGAAAAAGGTAACTGCTCCCGATACCGCTTTTGAGATAACGGTGTTCCCGAAGATCAGCAACCTGTTGGCGAACCTTCTCTCCAACATACTCAATGATCATATCGTTGATTGCAATGTTTTCCATGGCATACAGTCCCCAATTGTGAATGGCGGATCGGGCGAATTTGACTGGCTTCTTTCGCTTTTTGAGTTGATTGAAAGACAAAACGTCGGAATCTCCTCCCAATGTTTTCTTTTGGTCCTCAAGACCTGCGACGAAGCGACGATTGTTAACACGAGTGGCTCGAGAATTGCCTTTGGCTTGCAGCTTTTCTGCTGCAATTCTAGCCGCTTCCGCCATTTCAGCAACAATATCTTTGCCGGCTTTTGAGGCTTGAGCTTCACGCTCCTCTCGAGCTTTTTGCACCTTGATACGATGTGGAAGGTACTTGGATTTTTCAGAGTTCAAAATCTTCTTGTACCCTTCTGTCCTAGCACAGCCAGTCTTGTTCGGAACATAATAGCCTTCGACGATGGTTTCAGTGGTAACTGGCCCCCTTTGTCCGCCACGATTGAGAGCTTTCATCTGCTCTTGCTGCCAAGTCCAAGTGTCCACACTTGCCATGCGTGATTTGGATTTCGCTTTGCGATTAAACGTGGCCAGGGCAGCGGGGTCGTCTTCATCGTCTCTGAGCATCCTCTGTAGTCCATCCAAATCCAAGATGTTGTCGAAGGAGTCCTCGATGGTTGGCTTGGGAGCGTTTGCGGACATTCCCCACTCGACTGAAGTCTCCACCGGTGCAGTCTCAATGACATCTTCTTCATTGTGCTCACCATGATGGGAGGGCAGCGGCTCGCTTTGGGGTTGAAGAAGTTCTTCCATATAAATCCCCTCTTGTTGCCTCTTCAGGGCCTCTCGCTCCTCGAAGATCTGCTTCTTGGACTTCTTCTTTTTGCCTTTACCAGCTTTCTTTTGCTTCAACTCATAAGCAATTTCTTCCTCCGTTTTGATTACCCCGTCAATATCGGGCATAGGAGTATCCTCGTCAACAGTAGATGCAGAAAGGGGAAATTCTCGATCGATTTTGTCAGCGTCAACACCGAAAAGTTCTTCGTCAGTTTTCTTTTGTCGCTTCAATGCGGCTTCGACTTGCAAATCAAGTTTGCGTTTCTTTGTAGGGACGATGGCATCGCCAACCACGAAAGCCACCTCGCTTGCCGAATCTTCGTCACGGGTATCGACAGATCCAGATTCTTCCTTAAATCTGTCTCTTTCCACCATTACATCCGTATCTTCGCCATCCGAAGATTCATCATCAGAATCCATTCTACTTCGTGGTCGAGAGTCCGGTTCTTCTGTGTAGAGGGCGCGAGAGCGGTCTTCGACCTCGTCATCAGAAGAATCTTCTTCGATCCAACGATGTGCCAAGGGCCGCACAATGGGCTTTTTGGATTCTGGCCGATTCCTCCCGAACGGATCTTTGAAACCTACGTTGTTGATCTTCTTGCTAAATTGGGCCTTTCTGATTCGTCCCAAAGTATTTAAGTTCATTTTAGATCCAACAGTTCGGCGTTCGAAAGCATCAACCCGAGAGTTTGGCGTGCCAATGGGGCTACTATCTAAATCGTCCTCGTGGATCAAAGTCATCTTCAAGTCCTTGGGATCCGGAATGTTGTATTTTCGCCTTTTGGCAGCGTGATTTGCCGGATCCATGTATTCATGCAATATCGGTGCAGCAAGTTTGGCTCGGATGTTTTTCAGTAGTTGGTCCTTTAATTCCCTTCGAATAACCTCCATAGCTTCTCTTGAAGGATCGAAATTTCTGGCACGCTCTTTTCGCTCTTCCTCCAAATCCTCAGCCTCTTCTTTCTTACGTTCAAGTGCATCCTGCTTTTCTCGAAGCTGCAGGTCCCGACGGGCAGGACTTCGACTGCGTCTGCGATATTGCTCAGAGGAACCTTGCGCAAGTGATCGAGATCCATTGGTGCCATATGGATACATTTTCATCATCATTTCATATGTGAAGAAAGGTGTACCGTTTACTGACTGATAACAGCGGTCACATTCCCCTCTGCCATGGGAATTACTCGGGAAGATGATGTAGTAACCATATCGGTCAAATTTGACATCAATCTCCCCAAAAAATCGCAGTCGCTTCCTAAGATGTGGTACTGTCGCTGCCAGTATTGGTACAGATTCCTTGGAAATGAATAAATATGGTTCTCGCTCCAGTTTCAGCGAAAGAGGTTGATCGTCTTCAAGTAGCTGTTGGGCCCTTGGTTTAGTAGGTACTATGGGAACAAAAGGCATCCGAGCAGCACCTGCTCTATATGCTGCTGGTCCTTTTGGGGCAGTGGGTGGTGGTCCAGAGGATTTGACGATTTCTGCGGGTTTGGGCGCTGGAGGTGGCAGTGGTGCAGAATTCCCCGCCTTGGACCGCTTGAGAACTTCTTCCAACATGCGCCTACTTTTCCTTCCATCGGGATCAAAAGAGACCTTGATGTTTTTCGTGCCCATTCGCGAATTATTTCCTTTTCCTACTGCCAATCTCGCAGCCTGGGTCGCAGAAAGAGGAGGACCTCCCTTGACTACTTTGTCTCTATAGCGAAATGTTCCAAAACCCAAGCAGCTGCCAGTTTCAGGATGAAGTTTATTACTGCTCTCTGCGATTTCACCAAAACTCGAGAAATATGCTGTCACATGGGAGAAATTATACAATGGATCGAAACCCATGACGACTACCTGGGTAGGAGGGCCTGGGCCGAGGGATGTTTTCGGGTCATATTTGTATGGTCGCAGAAGCTCGGGCGCATGAAGCAATTGCGACTTTGGCATATGGAAATTGGTGTTGATGTAACCCAATATTCCGCCTTTCGCCAATCGCGGATCCGCCGGGGGAGCGTCATCTTCTTCCTGCAAAGCCATTAGCTAGACATTCACACAAACAAGATGACGCTCCCCGCAGATTGTATACGTACCAAACCAAACTCCTTATAAACCACCTTCGCCTTTTTATTCTTGGAAGATGATATTGTTTTGTCGGTCAAGGGGTCGTATAAACATTTTGTGCCTTTTATGCCTTTATTCGGATCTCGAGCGAAGATTCGGGGGGTTGTAGGTTCTGGTTCTGCCAAAGCAGGTTGCGCTTGTGGGACGTCATGCGGGGCCGTGGTGGTATCTGCAGTGAGCCCGCTTGATGGGACACCAGGTTTATGATTGTGAGGACTTGTAATCCGATTTGGAGAAGAATCGATGTTCGTCAAAGGAGTCAAACTGCTTGTATTCTTCGAACCACCCGTAGACATGTTGGTGTGTGGCGCCGGGGCACTGAAAACAGAAGAGACCGTGCTTGCGTGCGAGCTTGCAGAGCCAACACCATTGAGGAGGAGGTCACCCTGTAAGGACTCGTTGTCATCTGCCTGCGAAGTTGGCATAACTTCTGGGGGAGATATCTTGTTCTCGCCGCTGCCACGAGGGGTGAGACCAGCATCGTCGCTGATGGCCAGTGAATTCGAGAGGACAGCCTGAGCATTCGCAGCCTTGACTCTAGGAGAGTCCTGAATATGCGATGATTTGACCTTCTCACGTTCTTTTGCTTTGTCCTTGGCGGCCCTAGGGGCAGAGGGGAAAAACTGCGCGAAACTTGCACCGCCAGACATCGTGGCACAAAGATCGATCTACCTCTTCCACCGCCAGCCAACCCTCATCTCTTGTGTGCAGTGAAGTAGGCACTAGCATGCAGTTGAAGGCAACGTTGGCGGGCCAGTATGTGTATGAGCGCAAAAAGGGAGGCGTGGTCCACGCGACGCCCTCGAGGGATAGGGAAGGACAGATGTATGGCGCAGTAGGTAGCTGAAAGAGGGGAAATTTGTTCGTAAGATTCGTCGCGCAGGTTCAATGAAGGCTGGTAAGAGGAGAGTCGATGGATATGGAAGGGTTCGTGGGGGTGAGGGTGATGGAGAGTTGAGGTGTTGTTGGGCTTTGGTGGTTGCGGAATGTTCAAGTTCCTTGCCTAGTCCGCTTTAGGACATGGTGGAAGTCTTTTGAAGAGAGCGACTCATGGCGCCTGAGGACAACAATACTATTATTTCAGAACAATAACTACTCAACTCTTCATTCACTTTTTGTCGCCAATATCTACTCACCTTCATCGACAAGAACCTCACTTTAAATAAAATCACTTAATATCCTTGGTTTGTGCTCCAAAAGGGCTCCATTTGCCAATGTATCTTCGCGTCAATGGCTGAAGCGATCGGGCATCTAGAATCCGCACGCAAACACACGAAACTCTCACGACGAAGACTATGACGCGACAACTTCACCATTCAGGCTCTACAAATATGAAACTCACGAGCAAGCTTCCCCTATTCAATTTCCCAGTTCATTTTCCATAAATCAATCGATTATGATGCATTACAAGTTTTCCTCCAGCTGCAAACCCCTTTAAGTACGCACGTGCCTTGGCCCCTATTCCAGAAACCTCTGAACAAGACACTTCACATTCGCAAAAGACCCGCTACAGTAGAAAATGCAGGTCTAACCGTAGTTCTCTTTTGGAAATACTGTTTCCCTACAGATCTCCTCCCAAAGATTGCCTTCTTACACAGCGAAATTTGCTTTGCTAGTTTTAGTTGGATGCTTGTGAATATCACGTGGAGACTACCCAAGTGCAGGGAGGATCGGGTAGCAGTATATTGATGGCTTTGAAGGCTTAGCAGTGAAAGTCCTCGCTTGAAGATTTTTACTCGCAGTACTTGGAAAGATATTTGGAGTCCGGGCATCGCTTAAGATGGACCTCTCTCGTAAAGATTGTGCTATCGAAATGATGTTGGTTAGTTATTATTATTCTAAAGCAATTATAACAATTGAATCAATTGCCTGAGAAAGCTTCAGGCAATAAAGACGAAGGAATTTTGATCACCCCATCTCTCTTTAGACGGTTAATTTGATTCTTCTAAATGTTCGAGAACAATATTTAGTTAGCAAGCATTATTTAGGCGTACGCTGAACCATGGTACGGCCTTATTCATACTCTCAAGGCTGAGGAAATGTGTACTCTTGGAATGAGGGAAATGAATCTGTCGTTAAGTACAGTGTTCTCTCTATTTCTCGAAGATGTATTGTACTGCGCAACTGATGTTGTTATATTATTTGATTGCCGATAGAATAGAGACCTCCTGACCGGAATTCCAGTTGCTAATTACGAAGGTATAGCTGAATCAGTGGATTTGAGAATCAATAAAAATTAATTGATTCACGAGAAATTTGGTCTAGGGACAAGTGTCATCCTATATCAAAAGTTCCTTGTTCTCACTTACTTCTAGCTTATAGCGTGCTCTAAAATACCTCATGAAAGTCATCCTTTTTATATACTTGACTGAAATCGCTGTTTTTCTTCTGAAACCTGTCATCTCAAGCCAGATTGCATTCTCCTCGAAGCTGCCGCTAAAATCCCGCTTTAGATAGACTTATTCTCACAAGCAAGAAAATCCGCCATTGCTCTTAGCACTCCCTACACCTTTCTTCTCAGATTCCTGAGAACGTTAAACCATAACGATTAAGCGAGAAGCCATAGAAGAAAAAGATCTAGCTTTAGTTTCTCTACATTTTCTTAAAGATTCAGCACTACACTGAAGATTTCGAGGCACTCAGTGTTAGACCTCGTATCGAAAGTAATTTCGCATCCCTTCCCCTGTTTGCGTGTACGAATTTCTGAGTGTATCAAAAGTGAATGAGTTGGATCCATTCTGAATTCACCTGTGTACAAAGCAAGTAGTAATTTAAGCGTGCGCATATACTACAATCGGGTTGTTGCTACGCAAAAGCCCACTTCCCAAATCATTGAGTCTCAAAATACCCCAGTTTTCACCTCGTTTTACCCATTTTTGAATCCAGGTTGTGGGGTGTGCATGCGAGCAGTGGAAGGGACAATGAATGCTATTTTAGTGAATGTTATATTGTGTAAATGAGAAGAAGTACCTGGCTATCTATTGACGACCAAGCTACTAAATTTTGGGGACTAAAAAGAAAGTCACAAGTAAGCTAACGATTATCGGGTAAGCTGACAAGTAACTAACAGTTGATGAGTAAGCTATATAATATTTGGGGGCCAAAAAGGTTGTAGGTAAGTCATCAATCGACGGGTAAGCTAGCAATTGACAAGTAAGCCACTTCGTATCAGGGGGCCAAAAGAACCACGAATCAACTAACAATTTTCTATGTCTGATTTTTTTTTGGAAGTGGCCTAGAATTTACTTTCTTTTGCTTAGAGATCAAGATAATTCTTTTAATTTATTCTAAGTTATGATGTAGTTATTTTAAAGCCCTCAGTTAATAGTGGTTAGTAGAGACACTTCAGGTGTGAGTTGAAGATCCTACACCCTCTGTTACAGAGTGGTGCTGCAATGGCTTAATGGGAAAAGGTCATTTAGACAATCATTATTTAGAATTCTAGACCCCCGGTCGTAAAATGATCTACTTGAACAAACATACCAATTCCAAAAGAATGTTCTACGTCTTTACTCTAGATAAACTGAGAGTTCCGTTCCATTGCATTCGCTTAAGTAGCATATATTGTTATTTTCCAGAGACTTTTAGAACATGCCTTCTGTCTGAAGTTGGTTTCACTTCAATAACTTTTTATGAAAATATCTCCCCTTCTTGAAATCATCTAGCTCTAAACAAGAATCTAACAACAGAACAACCTCTAATCATAACTCATCTTAAAAGAGATCGGTCATCGCACCATGGCTCGCGTCCCCTACCAATCTTGCGTATTTCGCTAAAGCACCTCTATTGACAGCACTCCTTGGAGGCTTCCAAGATTTCATCCTCTCAGCAATCTCATGATCACTAACATCCATGCTCAGAGAATTAGTTTCGGCCGAAATAGTGACCATATCTCCATCTTGAACAACAGCGATTGGCCCTCCAACTACATAAAAATTAGCATCCTAGCTTCAGTCGAAATTGAGTTGTTGAAACGGTCTCAGAAACTGGAAGCTAGCAAAGACTACTTACCGGCAGCTTCAGGTACAACATGGCCCACGATAAATCCGTGACTTGCTCCCGAGTACCGACCATCAGTAACAAGTGCCACGTTCTTCAATCCTGCTCCCATGATAGCGGCACTAGCCTTCAACTGCTCTGGCATTCCGGGACCACCTTTAGGGCCCTCGTATCTCACGATGAGAACTAAATTTTCTCCATGCGGGATCTCTCCCTTCCCAAGAGCATCGTTCAGCTCGAACTCTTTGTTGAAGACACGAGCTTTGCCGGTAAAGCTCAATCCTTCCTTGCCGGTAATCTTTGCAACAGCCCCACCAGGGCTCAGGTTCCCCCTCAGGATTTGAAGATGTCCGCTCTTCTTAATAGGGTTGGAAAGTGGCCGGATGATGGTCTGATCTTGTGGCAGGGAGGGAAATGGGTCCAAGTTTTCCCCTAGAGTCTTGCCGGTGACGGTGGGAATTTCCCCATTTATAAGTCCAGCAGCCACAAGGAACTTCAATACTGAGGGGGTTCCACCGATGTCGTACAGATCCTCCATAAGATACTTGCCGGATGGTGCCAGATCAGCAAGAAATGGTATCCTGTCACTCACTCTCTGGACATCGTCTAGAGTGAGAGGCACATCCGCAGTCCCTGTAAAGTATCTCGGAGTCAGCACTGTGTTTGAGGAAGATGAGTCTCAACTCTCCCGAAACAACCCCAAAAGGGAATACCCACCAGCCATTGCTAAGAAATGCAAAACACCATTTGTGCTCCCACCCAAGGCCATTGTCAAGACTAGAGCATTCTCAAAAGACTCCTTGGTCATGAGATCTCTTGGCCTAATATTCTTCTCCATGCAGATCTTGATCGCCTCAGCAGCACTAGCACACTCTCGCATCTTAGCTGGCGACTCGGCCGGGTTGGAAGACGACCCTGGAAGACAGAGACCCATTGCTTCGATTGCAGTTGACATGGTGTTTGCTGTAAACATTCCACCGCACTAGATTATATTGTTAGCCTCTTCCTCCATCGGTACCCAAAACAGGAGTTCATACAGCCCCAGCCCCTGGGCAAGAGTGCTTCTCTAAATCCTCCATAACATCTACAGAATCTCAGAGTCAATAAATTTCTTTCGGAAATCTTCAAGGTGTAGTATAGAAAGTTTGAGAGTGTCTCAGATCTAGGATTTATCCAAAGAAGGCCTTCACTCGGAGAATGTGGGTACTGACCACTAGGAGTAGCACCATTCTTTGCAGCTTCTGCAGTTGGATGAAGTTTGTTGTAAGTGAAGGCACCAGCTGCTTCATAGCATGTTCCGATATTGACGCTTTTTCCTAATAGCTTAGAGTGACCTCTTTTGATACTTCCCCCGTAAATCATTACAAAGGGCCGATTATGACGAGCCGCAGCCATGATGACTCCTGGCATGTTCTTATCACAGCCGGGAATTGAGATATTTGCGTCATGGTGCTGAGCACATGTACTATTGGAATGTCAGAACCTCTGCTGAGACTAAAGAAACATAATACATAGACTCAAGGATACTCACACAGTCTCAATTGAATCAGCAATAATTTCTCTAGTTTGTAGAGAGAATCGCATTCCTCTTTTGTCAGTACTTGTAGATCAAGAAGGTGATGGCTGGCAAACCTTCTCCTCCCATTGTAACTACAGTAAATATCGTCAATAGTATTCAGCCAATACCAACGAAACTCAATATATCAACTTACTCGCATCGGAAACTCCAACAGTGTTGAATTGCCATCCAAGCATTCCCTGCTTTTGTACTGCTTGCTTCACAATTTTGCCGAGTTCATGCACTGGATTGATTAATCATTGGGATTCATGTGAATTTAAATGGTATTGTAGGAGAGATTCTGGGACATACAATGCATGCTAATTAGATGTCAATATTACACTTTATTTAGGGAACTAAAACTTACTTGCACGGATTGCCTTCCCACTTCAGGGACAGACCCGATCAGTAAAGTTGAGCTACAAGCCATTCTCGGAAGCTACATACCCATACTGTTGAAATACCAACGTGTGGAGATGACTTCATGGACTCTCGACTCGGGACGCCGGCGGCGTACAGCATAGCTTGAGCACCGGGAAAGTCATGGCCTGATACAGTCAGCACTGTATCTCTTCGCATGAGAAGCTCTCTATGACTGCTTACCTCTCGTAATAGTAGAGCTCCAACGATTTAATGCCGGTTTTCCATCTTCACCCTTGGTACCGGGTTCCAAGCTTGGGAAATTGATATACCGTGGTTCCTCTGGGATATATTCTTTAGTAGACTCCATATTGATCTCACCACCTGGCAGATAGTTGTTTGATGAAAAGATGTTTGATGACTGGAAAGGACTTAAAGAGAGGGGTAGATTTGTGTAGCTGTGTGGACGTTCTTGACAGTGGGAAAAAGTGTGAGGAACCAGTCAAGAAGTCTGATTTCAAAGTCGATATGGGGTCTCCATTTGAACCCCGCTGTTCAGGACTGCAGCTATGACCCACCTTGGGGTGAAAGTTACCTATGAAGGTAAGAGCATTGGTCAACAAGTTCAGTAGCGTAACTTCCAAGGTCCTTGATGGCGTGAGCCAACCATGGCTGAAGCCTCCGTTTTCGGGAAGACCACCGGTAGCTACTTCCTCAGTACACACTCCGAGTACCACTTGAAAGCAAGGCACCAAAAAGAGAATGAAGCCATTGACATCGGCACTTCGGGTCAGATTCGCAGCGAATCAAGCATTGGTCTTCGAGCGGCTTTCTTTCCGCGTGTCACCTCCAAGGGTCAATAAAATGGGGCTGATTTTGACGCCCTTATCAAAGCCAGAATCATGTAATATTCTATAATTTATACATAAAAGGATGTACGACTTATGCCTTTGGTTAATTAGGGTTAGAGTAACATTTCTAGATTATCTTTGAGACCCCTTTTAGAGGCTGGTCTGTCTTCAGATAAACTGTGCACAGCTGCCCCTGCAACTTCGGATAATCCTTATCCCGCTGACATCAATGGTCTCAATGTGAATGTTTACAGAACGAGTTGAGTTAAGTACCAAACACAACACCAAGGGCAAAACAATCCCAGACAAGACCTCGCACAAGAAATGGCAGACAACCCACAATCAAGCTCGCCCGGCGGCGGTCAAAGCCGCCTGAGCGCCACCTCTGTAAGTCCAACAGGTCTCCCCTCCCCCGCCTGTTTCCCCAGAGCCTTGTGCTACCGACTGGCATACGCAAGAGAACACCAGCTGGGCAGAATCCAAAGCTAACAACATATAACCCAGACAACTACAGACGATACATCAATCAACGCCCAAGCTGAACTGTCAGTCAAAATCGACGATCTGCTGAATCAACTCTCAAACAAATTCGCCGGCGTATCGAGTGAGATATTCGCAAAGAGTAAGGTCCTCCGAGACCCCGGGTGGAAAGATACAGCTTAATGGGATCCAGCTAACGATCTGGCTCTGCAATAGTGGACGAAATGTCGCGACGCTTAGACAACCTCGAACAGAACCTACAAGCAAATAGCGAACAACCTGGAAGCAGAGATGGGAAGAGTAGTCCTACGAAGATGTGAATATATTCCAGGAATGATGTGGGAAAGCTGCTACGGAGGCGGGTATGTACACACTTCGAAAGTGATAATGGCAGGGCATCATTTGGACAATACAAAGACGCATTTCTGGTGGTCAATAGGCAAAAGCAAGGGGCACTGGGTTATGCGGGAGTTAAGGATGCTGCAGTCATGATACCAAGTCAAATAGAGCAAAATACAAAATTAATTCCAAGTAAAAAGATTCAATTTTCCCAACCTGTCCAAGCCCGCGTCAGAACAACAGGCTACCTAAAATAATACTAACATAACCAGTAGTTTACAATTCAGACTTGCCAGTGACCTCAGCAATAAATCTCTTGAGGATGTTGGTCTTGCTAGTGAACTCATCAAGCTTGGCTGGTGCCAAACCACCCTTCTTGATGATACCATCCAAACGAGCCAACTCCTTTGCGGCGTATCCCTCGCTCTTGGACAACTTGTCAAAGACACGGACGTAGTATTCAGCATACTTGTACTGAGCATCCTCCTTCAATCCCTTAGCAGCCTTGGTGGCTTCAGCAGCAACCTCAGCGATGCTTGAGCCTCCGGTGAACTTGGCAACAATAGTGTCCAAAGCTTCGATTGTTCCTGCAGTAGCATCAAGTCCTCCTCCTGGTGTACGGTGGGTACCAGCTTTCTCGTTCAAGAACTTGATGATGTCTGGTTGTGTTCGTCCGCTGCTGTATTCCTCTGGCTTTGTGCTGCCCTTGGGGAAGAACTTGATGGTGGGGTATGAGGAGACTCCTTGGTCTGAGGCAGTGGCCTTCGAGTTATCAGCTTCGGCATCGACCTTGGCAACAACCACGTTTGGCTCATTGACGAAATCTTGGGCAACCTTCTCCCAGATTGGTGCAAGAGTTTTGCAGTCTATATCCCAATTAGCATTGATCCCTATAAAGAAAAGGAAAATAGAACTTACGTCCACACCAAGGAGCGGTGAAAGCAACCAAAACATCCTTATCGCCACCAATTGTGCTCTTAAATGAAGTATCCGTCAACATCTCAACCTGACTTGGTGCAACCCTCGCCTTCTTAACCTTAACACCAGTCTTCTTAGAAATAAATTCGGACAAACTCTCCAAATCCCTTCCTCCATTATAATCCTCCGGCTTCTCACTCTTCCCGTCAAAGAATTTTATCGTAGGGAATCCCTGGACACCAAATCTCTTTCCGAGGGACTTCTCAGCATCGGCATCCACCTTGGCAATGATAACCTGATCTTTGGCAAAGGCGAAGTTTTGTGCGAGCTGCTCGTAAACTGGGGCAAGGGTCTTGCAGTGTCCACACCATGGTGCGAAGAATTCGACGAGTGCGGGCTTTCCTGCGAGGACGAGCTTGTCGAAGTTATCTGGGATGAGGTCGATGACGGCGGAGCCTTCGTATGTTGGTGGTGGTCCTCCAGGTCCAGCTGCGAAGGAAACAGTGGCGAACGCAGTCGCTGCGAGCGCGAGGCTCTGTAGTAATTGAACCATATTGTTTGTGATCTTGGGTGTGTATGTTTTTGTAACCTCAAAATTAAAATAAACTCCAGATGAAGTAGGTATTTCTGTGATTGTTTTTTATATGTGGTATTATGACGGAGGAAGGTCGATTTCAAACCAGATTGATATGGACAGATAGCTAGCTTGAGCTTGGACGAATGGTGGCGCAAGCCTGGAAGGCCCGCCTAAAATGTTGGCCCCACCTGGAAAGCCCATAGGTAAAGGTGCTCACGATGCTGGTCTGGAATACAACTCGTTAATTTTCAACTAACCATTTCGAATTATTGAACCACATAATCCAAAGTACGGATTCATGGTTTTAAAGAATTATAAAACTTTTAGGGCAATATTAACCGCACTGTTAAGTTGAAACAACGAGAGCTAGTTACAGCTACTTTTATTGCGCATGGCGAGAGGTGTTCCACTATGGAAAATGTATATAAGCAAGTCAGGACTCCCTTTACTTACGATCTGATTTCTTCAAATGATTTTAATCTCCAAAATGAGCTCTGTACAGCTATCTACGGAGATTCTTAAATCTTCCTCCCAACTCTATTCAGTTTGTACCTGCCGTCCCGACTTCCTCAAGGATGCTCCGGATCAAGGAATTGTAGTCGACTATGGTTCATGCGCGAGGAACTGTGCATTCTGTGGGCATTCGTCCCAGAGTATCGGGTCATTTAGCGCCCATCGTTGTCCACAAGAGGGCATTTTTGTGACTTATCCAATGAGGCGCTCAAAAAAAACTATAAGTAGGATCCCAACACAAATTCTGATTTTTTTCTGATTCATTACAGAGGACATGAATGGCGTCACCTCTCAGACCTGGAGGTGAAACTAGTAAGAAACGAAGTCTTACGCTTCGAAAAGGTAGAAGCTCAAAAGCAGCAAAGTATTGCGCTTACAGAAAATATTCAAGCGGAAGAGAGGGAGCTACTTGATCTCGAGCGAGAACATTCGGAATTAGAAGAAGAAGTAGCCGAATATTCATATCGATCAATGGGCGTCAAAATCAGACAGAAAAGATACGAAATTGGGGGTTTGAAAGAACAGCTCGAACGACTTCAAAACCCAAACGCAGCTCCGGAAAGAGAATTGTCAATCCCTCCTAGATCACTGCTAATACCCAAAAAGCTTGAATCATCGTCTGGATCCCGTTCAAAAGTACAAAAACCCAAACCCAAGACGTCGGCTACGGCACTCAATACTGCGAAAAAAGTTAGCGAGAGACTGAACAAGGGGGAGAGAGCTTCTATCTGTGAAGGAGAGTTAGCGTAGAGAGAAAATTCATCAGATAAAGCAGAGAAACATTTATGGATCTCAAGACACGAACCTCTGCTTCACTTTTCTCCCCTACTTTCAACATCATGTCATCTTCACGCATTCATAAAACTTGGGGGATGAACTTGAGTGGGGCTCTCTCGTTAGGGTTTAATTATGCTCACCTTCTCCTACCCTCATTCGTTTGTAACACTAAAGATTCGAAATTCCATCGTGTCCGAGACAATTGAAAAAGTTATGTTGGTTCCGTATTGCTCAGTTTACACTTCTTCTTTCACAAGTACAAGGGGGGGAAATTCGTTATTTAAACTATTTGGAACAATTGAAAAACTGCGAAGTGCAACAAAAACTCCTCATCCCGCGTATGTCTACGAATTCCTGGTCAAATTGAAAAATTGCGACATGCAACAAAACTCCGCCACTCTTCACCTCGCAATACCACTTAGAGAACTTGACTTTCGTCCGATCTCTTTAGTTTTTATTCAAACCGCTTGGACAATTGCCACCTCCCAAAAAATCTCATCTAAAGTAAGATCAGGGCGCCCTCATCTGCGAAGTGCAACAAATCCTGCTGAAAAGCTGGAATAGACAAAGTTCAAAGTACGAAGTGGGATCTAAGTGGTCAGCTACAAAGCGGGGTCGGATGAGCATCTTATCACTGGCTGGATGACCCGGGAAGGGCGTTTGCCGACCAGTGATCACTTATGCGGAAAGGTTTGAAATCAATGTTGTGTAAAGACGTGGAATTTTAGGAGTTCAGTTACCGCAACTTCGATCGATTCATCAATTCACTATCAAGATTAGAATCATGAGACATTAAGTTTATCTATCAAGATCATGTATCATCGTCATCCATCTACCCTCATGAATATTTTCACCATTTTACCACTCTATTTCTTAGGATACTCAGAAACCCACTTCACAATCTGGGCCACCTGTTTATCAACCACAGCCTGCACACCGGCATTCGCCTGCGCATTCCTCAATCGCAAATCGGAGCAGTGGAAGCCACCAGGAATAACGTTGACAGGGGCCTTCTCGGTGGAAACGAGGGGACCGCCGGGACGGAACTCAGAGGACATTCCGGAGGTCTTCCATGGGTCGAACTGTCTGTTGAGGATATTGTTAGCATGTGTTAGGGCAGAGTAAGAAATAGGGCGGTCTTACCCATTAGTCCAGATCAAACGCTTGGTATCCTCCAATCTCCAACCTTGGGTATGCTTGTTGACTTTGTGAACATTGTTATCTGGCGATAGAGCAGAGCCATAAGTAAAGCCATTGGTGGTAGGGAAGAAGAGGGGGCACATTCGCTGCCAGTACTCGGCATTGACAATACGAGATACGATGCTTGGTCTGCTTGAGGGGGCTCCATCTTGCCAATAACCAAATGGCTCGTTGCATAGCATCCAGTTCCACTGGAGATCGATGTTGTTGTCCACTGATCTATCGGTGTACTGCAAGTTGGTGGTGTTGTAGGTATCGAGACAGTCGAGATTGTTCTCTCCTTCGTATCCGTAGTTCTCACAGTAGCCAGGAAGCAGAACATTCTTGGTCCACTTGGCGTATCCTTCGAGGGCAGTTTCTAAGCCAACTCCATTGGCATCAGGAGTAATAGCTGCACCAGCTGTAACGTTCTCAATAGCATCACAGAATTGGAAAAATCCGGAGTAACCTGTGGTGAAACTGTTGGATTGCCACAACCAAGGGCCGTTCTCAAGAGTGCTGTTTATATTAGCACCACCTCAGAATATTAAAGGATAAGCAGGGAAACATACGACATGATATCTTCTGCATGGCTTATTGACTCGAGACCGAATTTGGTCTTTAAGGCTAATTGCTCGGCTGCAGTTCCCTTTGTCCAAATCTTGTCCATGTAATCAATAACAAGTGAAACGTCCTTGCTACAATTCTTTGGCATACCCTCTTGAATAGGAGTAAAATATTGCCACTAACTCTAAATCAGCACTATCCATGAAGTCTTCTCTGAATACAACTCACATAATCATAGATTGCCTCCACAGGAGCACTGGAAGCATGGTATGCCCAGAAGGTACCTGGGTATACGGAATAAATCCAAGCTGCCAATGCACCAGAGTAACTTCCTCCAGAGAACACCCATGGTGCTTTATCCGAGTTTGTGGCGCCGGTTACGTCGAATGGGAGGGCAGCAGTTTTCGCAAAGTGGACGAAATCGGCCATGGATTGGTCGAGGGTAAGGAGTTGTAAAGTCTCGGCGGTGAGAACTTGGTATGGGCTGGATTCTCCCCAGTAGCGATCTAAATTGTTTGTCAATTACCTAGGGAATATGTTTACCAAGGAAGAGAAACTTACGTTCAACCATGATCACAGCTCCCTTGATTTCTTGAGCATATAGACCCTGAAAGGTTAGAGATTAGTTGTTCAATTGATTTATAAACTATTTTCACTTACAATGACGGTTGCGTTGGTAAGATAGGCACCATAGTTCGCAGCAGAAATTTCACCAGGAGTAAAAAGTACGACCTAAAAAGTATCTTAGTACCAGATTCCCCCACTCAGGCCAGGCCAATTGACTTACAGGCGAACCTGGGCCTCCCCAGAACTCAGTGTTCCACCAAAACTTTTGCTTAAATGTTCCCTTGCTCAAATCATCGTGGTCGAGGATCTGATCGAAGAACGCAGCGCCCGTATCATTAGCTAGTGCAACAATCTGCACCGCACCCGGATCCTCTGCGTCGACGGGAGGAATCAGTCTACCAAGATGCTTGAATCCTGTGTTAGGAACAGCTGCGACAAAGGAAGTAAAAGCCGCGATCGCGGAAATAATTGAGCACCTCATGATGACGGAGGGTGAGCTACAGAGGGCAATTGGCACTCTAGTTGTTCGCAACAAAGCAGAACAACTTCTCAAGGGGGAGGAAGAGAGGAGGAGAAAAGAAAGATTGAGGGGAGGACAAGCTTCTTATCAACTCCCCATTGAATTCACTCCCGAAAGACCCATGCTAGACATCAAGGTGAATTTTACTCAAGACGAGCAGACCCCGAGGCCACTGCAGCTGCAGCTGCACCTACCTTCCCTGGTACAATTTCGTACAATCCTAGAATGAAGCTGGGGGTAGATACGCTGATCTACGACATGGGGTAAACCGATAACAAGCACCTGCTGCGGAGCAACTGGATTGTGGGGTTGAACTTGCTTTGAGCCACTGAGCCAGACTAGCCAGAAAGGAAAACCGAGCTTCATTGGTCGGTATTAGTACCTGTTTACTTTGCATGGTTTACTGTCGTGATCCCCATGTTTGACTCTTCTGAGTTACCTATCAACCAACCAGAGAATCATTATCGGAGCAACGCTCCACCGACGCCGGTCCTGGATTGCAGCAGGCCAGCAGGATGCATGAACCTTCCAGGTGAAGGTGGCGAGAAGGAAATGTAGCCGCGGGGTTGGAATTCGTATGGTTCCAAGATTGTGAGGCAATATAAAAACGGTAAAAGGGGAAGGTGGTGGTTGAAATAAACGGTGGGGTTGCGGGCCGTGCTGACGACTCATTGGTTGGCGGTCGATGCCGAGGAAGCTTCTTAAAAGAAGCTTCCTTTCTGGTGATAGTTCCGTTGATTCCAACATGGGACAAGCATAAACATTGCATCTCGCGTATGGATTATTTCCTATACCCGATGTAAGAAATTCAGTCAAAAACTTAAGAAGCATCTTTCGAGACCTTTTGATCAACGGAAACCATGCTACCGCTTTAGGCAGACAAAATCTCTATCATTTATCCCGACTTGGCACAACCCCCATGTATGCCAATGTGCGACGATTTGTAGAGTCGTTGATCTAGAGCCGGGGTTTGGATTCCGACTCCGAATTGAGCCCCAGATCGTGAATAATTGGTACTAGGTAACAATCCAAGAGTTCTATTTATGAAGCTGATATCTGTTGTTATTGGCATGTCGAAGGCAACAGTCTTTTCCATTCCAAGACTACGCATTTTTGGGAAGACGGTCCTAAATCGACGAGCTACCACTCATTTGGTGACGAGCAATACCACCATGGAAACCCATCTGCTGTGCCTACCCGATACACGAGGTACTCTACTTTTGAAAGAAGCCAGATGAGGTGGATGCTGTGGTATCGAGGAACAGAACATTTTGACGATTGTGCTTCTTGGGGTGGTCTCCAGTGCTGGAATAGCTCCTCGGTCTTCAAAACTCGACCGACTAATGTTGGAAAGGTTCGAGTATCTTCTTGTATCCTTGGTATAGGATGAATTCTCAATGCGTACACAATAACGCAGAGAATCCTCTAGTCCACTGCATACTCCCCATAATGACGACCATAAAGCAAAGAGCAACAACAACGCTAATAAAGCCATACCGATACGCATGTTTCCTCCTCAACGAACTCAACTCACTGACCCAAGTACTAACAGTCGTCAAACAGCCACAGAACCCATCTTCTATCCCTTGTAGCACCTGACACCCAACAACGCCGCCCAAAGGCACATGCTGGAGATCATACGACATGCCCAAGATCGCCGTCCCTAATATATTGACGACGAAAGTTCCAAGAGGGAATGAAGGAATTTTGCCGTTGAGATATATGGAGGCGTAAAAGCGAGCTAGACAACCGAGGGGTGCAAAAACTAGGGAAAATAATGCTCGTCCACGCCATGTTTCTGCTGATCCACTGTTCCTGTCCGGTGGGAAAATCGCTAGTAGAATAGCACCAAGCCAGCATCCCCAAGCAAGAACAACGACTACTGGGTCGAGTACCTTACGACCAAATCTGAATGACAAGGACGGAGTGAGAGGCTCAACTAAAATAGCAATATGAGCACCAACGTATAAAGCAGAGATACAAAGTGAAAGCGTGAGAATGATGATAGCAAGTACGGCCATAAATGAAAACCCCCCATTCCGTAGAACCGTGGATGTGGTTGAACTAAAAGCTGTGTCTGTGTAATCTGCTGGGTGGTTGAGTGGTGTTGGCAGATCATTAGACAACGCTAAGAATGCATCTCGAACGAAAGATGAAAAGGACGTAAAGCAACCACAAAATCCGGTCGCCAAACCAATATACAGTGGGATCGTCTTCTTCGTGGCGGCGTGTGCCTTTTTTGCAGCTCGTAAGTCGATTGATGTCTCTGACCCAGAACCATTCTCCTCGTCTTCTGCTCGTTTTTTGGTTTGTTGGAGTTGCCGATGGTAAATAGGACTTCCCCATTCTTCTTTGAAGAGCATTCTATCCTCGCTCAGAAAACCAAAGAACAGACTCCCTCCAAAATTGGCCCATAGTTCACTGAAGACTACTGGGGCACCGGGGTAGAAGGTGATGGTTTGTAACCCAAGTCGAGCGAGGGTCCCGAGAAAGGAAAACAGGATTAAATAAGACATGGTATATAGCTGAGTAGCAATTTCGGAGACCTTGGGCAGTTTCTTGTCCTCGGATTTCTCGTCTCCTGTGGGCGATGCCTTCTTGGCTTTCTCTTGCTCTTCTCGGTATCTCTGTTCTTCATTCCTCGCATCTTCAAGCGACTTGGGCAGATATACCGCATTGTCTTCTGGGTTCTCTACCGGAGGAGACGCTAACTCATCGAGATTGGCATAGTCGTCTGGGACGGTGTAGTCGTTTTCATCTTCTGATTCGGGTCTGGTTGGTGTTCTTTTTTCCTTGTTGCTGTCCTTGGAAACTTGAATCGGTGGGTTATCTGCTACTCCATCGAGGTTTGCGCCTGTCTTTGTCATTTTAGATGTTGTCTTTGAAATTCTTTCGAAGCGAGCGTGAGAAGATGCTTTCCTTCTCTACGTCATCGATATCGTCGGGTATCTGTCCTACTAGCCGGTCAATTGCTTGTAGGACGTTCACAATGACTGCATATCTCAAGCTGTTAGAAGTTGACAAAAGTTGCAATTATTTTGATTCATCCCATCCCTTTGAAGAAGATCAACTTGGCGGCAGTCCGGAGCCGCCCACCTCAGTGGACCTGGTGGCCCACTCGGACTTTAAGTTCCCCAAGACCCCTGCATCCCCAGATAAGCGACTTGGAACCCTGGGTACAAAGGGGAGCTCCATTCCAGCTACGCTACAAGTACCCCTCCTCTGTAAACAACTTATTTCGTAAGGATTCTCTCAATCGTCACCTTCACAATGGCTTCACAACTCCCCCCAAACGTCCATCGCTCGACACATCCATGTCTGCAAGCCAAGCTCTCCCAGCTTCGAGCTGCCACCTCAAATGCCCGGGAAACGAAAGCACTGGTACATGAGATAGCATTGATCGTGGGCTGCGAAGCATTAGCAGCAGGGCTTTCTACAAAATCCGGTTCTAAGGTGAGCAAACTGTTTAATTCCATCTATCCTAATTCTCTGCTAATATATATCGAAAGAGTAAAACACCATTAGGATATGAATTCACAACCACCGAAATCTCCCCCTCAACAATCTCCCTCGTTCCCATTCTCCGCTCCGGTTTAGGGATGTTAGATGGTACACTCCCTCCTCTCCCTCCTCTACTTCCAAGAAAGCATATAAACTAACAACTTCCTCCTTACAGCCGTACAAACCCTCCTCCCCGTCCCCGTCCCAGTCCACCACCTCGGTCTCTTCCGCGAACCCACGACCCTCGAACCAGTCGAATACTACAATAACCTCCCATATCATGCCCCCGCGGCTGGCACACCTTCCAACGCACCTAACGCTAACGCCTCCGAACTCGCTATTCTTCTTGACCCCGTAATCGCGACGGGTGGCACAGCAGCAGCCGCGATACAAACATTAAAGGAATGGGGTGTAAAGCGAGTTATCGTTATTTCGATTCTTGGTGCTCTGCCGGGATTGGAGAAGGCGGCGAGTGAGTGGCCTGAGGGGGTGGATATCTGGACGGCTGGTGTAGATGAGAGTATTAATGAGAAGGGCATGATAAAACCTGGATTAGGAGATGTGGGTGATAGGTTGTTTTTGACGATTGGGAAGTAGTAGTATTCTATTGGGAATGCGTACGCATTTTGGCGTTGTTGTTCCGAGGGATGCACTGATCCAGGATGGGTTTAGATTAAATTGCTTATGATAGATGGGTTCTGATGATGAGAGATGAGAAAATGAAATGTTATGAAATCACATAACCCGTTATTTTGCTGTAGTTCTGGAATCTCAATTTTGGCTTCTTTCGTAACTGGAAAACAGTTACATCACTGCCTCACCCAGTTTTCTAATTCCATCCTTCCCCTAAAACACGCCCTATGAGCGCCATCAATTCATAAAATCAATTCTTTCGCTGCCAATTTCCCCTACCCTAAACGCCCCAAGCCACGCCCTAAGAGAATCGATATGTGGAACCGCGGTAAAGTGTTGAAGCAAACCCTCTCGGACGTCTTGATTCATCATCATTAACTTTCTTTGGCTTCTCAGTTTCCTTTGGTATTTGAGTACTTATTTCCTTTTCCTCGGCCGTCTTCTCCATCCCCTCTAATAAAGCCAAAGTAGCTTGAGCAGTTTGTTGAAGGTCTCGCTTAAGAGTTTCAGTTTCTTTGTTGACGGCAGCACCCTCCCCATTATGAGCTATCGAAAATGTTAGAAATAAGATTATTGTTAGAGTTTTCAATGGAAGTACTTGCTATCCTTAACGCAATACTTTTTAAGATCTTTAAGACTCTCGAATAAAATTGGGTTATTCAGGAGGCGACCTGCTTCACCGAGATACTTTGGATCACTAGTTTCCCGAAAGAGACTTAGAATGCGGAAAACCTCGAGACCGTAAGGAGTCCTGATGAAAATTTCAATGGAATGTTGATAAGTGGAAAGAGGGGAATGACTTACTGGTCATACCAGTTTCTAACGAGGGGTAGTCCTCCATCGTGGTCTTTGAATTCTCGTAAGGCGATGCATTCGTCGTTTAGAATATCTGCGTGAGTAGGGTGGATGGCAATGTTAAAGGGATTTCTTACGTGTGGGTCCTCATTCGTATTTCTCACGGGTTAGCGCGAAGGCTTCTTGGGTTGAGACGTATGGGGTTTGCGTTTGGCATTTTGGGTGGTTGGTGATGGCTTGCAGTGGTGTTGTTATGGAAGTTGTTGTTGTGTAGAAGGAAAGAAGAGGATGAGAGCAAGAAGGGCTCTTTTATATCATATGTGGAGTCACTTACAGATTCACTGCTTGTCTGGTTTCTTGAAAAGCCATAGTAAATTGGGCTTGAATAAAGCTGAACTTCGAGTATGTATTTCATCTACCAAATCTGAGGTTGACATTTTCATTTTTTCTTTCCAGTTATCATAGTATGTTTCTATGTGTCGTTACATATTCCTGGTGAATAGCACCTTCCACGACAGCTCAGTTGATCCACGTGCTTCGGCTCATGTGAGTGGCTTGTTACTCACATACTTAAGCTCACAGGATCCGACCCCTCTTTACCTTTACTCTTCATGTAATAAAGATATAGGAATACAACCACTTATTGTATCACACTTTATGACTACTAAGTTATACTAACACTGATCAGTGAGCGCGCACAGATCAGATACACTTGTTAACTACCTCTGCCCTTTCTCGGATTGTAGTATGTGTTAATGCAGTGTGGTGGTATCATAACTTGAAGAGTAAAGTCCCTCTCTTGGACTGTGGATTCATACTTTACTACTGCAACAAGCATATATAGAGCGCCTTCTTGGATCAAGTTCTAGAAGTGCTGGAATTACAAAGACTGAACACTTGTGACCTGATCGCTGTTAGTACTCTCATACCCTCATTCTCACTCTCACTACGCCCTCACAATATTCAGCGGATTTACCCCTTACTTTGCGAATACCCTCGAACCTTGGAAGAGCTGGAATCCAAGGCTTTCCACACCCTCACACCCTCACACCCCCACTCTCAAACCTCTACCCTACCTCGCTTAGTCATAACATAGCTAAACCAATAGAGCCACCAAGAGAGCTTAGTAAGGACAACCTTACGAAGTTTGTCACTGAGTATATCAACAAATACAACTAGATAGAAGACAACGATAAAGTACTTTGAGCTACCTTTCAAGAAGACTTTGAAGACTGGGATGAAGATCACTTTATAACAGCTAACAGATCCCAAGTCACTAAGCTACACAAGGCACTTTGTTGTCGAGGTGTATAGATTAAGATAGACAGCAAGAAGGCACATATAGCTACAGCTCTTGTCAATACCCTCAAGGAGATTGACCTAGTCAAGTAGATAGACAAGGAGATACTCGATATTATAAAGGATAAAGACACAAATTCTAGAAGGTTTAATCAACAATACAAGACAATGTACGACCCCTCCTTTTAATACAGGGATCCTTTTTAACCTATTCAACCTCAAGAAGCTCAACCCTACAGCACCTCTCAAAGCTTCCCTCAGACGCCTCAAAACACTTCTTAAAGCACCTCTCAAAGCACTACTCAAGGCGTCCCTCAAGCACCTTAAGTCACTCCACAAAGCACCTTAACCTCAAACCCTCCAGACCCTGCCCCTCTAGGGACTACTACAGCACAGCAACCACAAGGCATTCATGTATATAGACCCTCACCAGGTATAGTACAGCTAAATCAACATACAAACTTCCTTGCCTTATACTAGTTCCAGCAACCCCAGACAGGCATAAATCCCTCTCTGTCCCAACAAACTCTAGCTGCCCAGGCAACCAGCAACACTATACCCCCCGCGCCACCAACGCCTCCAATACCTCTGGTACCTCCTGCCCAGACAGGCATAAATCCCTCTCTGTCCCAACAAACTCTAGCTGCCTATGCAACCAGTGGCAGCACTGTACTGCCTGTACCCTCTACACCACCTACGCCCTCAGTACCCCACGTACCTCCTACACAACTGTGGCAGCTACCTCGTACCTAATTACAAGCAAAGCCAGGGTATAGACAAGAATTGACAAATGTAGCAAGGACCTATATAGACGACATAAGATATAGAGGCACTGGCGATCATTTCAGACTCCCACTAGTATCTATGACCCTGTTGGTCTAGTACTGCTTTCTTTACGTTGCGAGTCTCCCCCCTTATCAAACTAACCCCCTTGGTATATCTCAAAGCCTTAATCTCTTCGTTGAGCCCTTCAAGCATTACCTCCGCAGATAGCCTCTACTTGCTTCTGCCAGCTACATATAAACGCCCACTGATTTACTCTGCGAAAGAGCCTTATACCCCGCATCCGCAAAGCCTCAAACAAGAACCTCACACAAGAGCCTCCAGTGACTCTGTCAGTCCAACTCCTACTAGTATCCGCGACCCCGTTGGTCTAGTACTGCTTTCTTCACGTTGCAAGCCTCCCTCCTTATCAAACCGACCCCCTTGATATATCTCAAAGCCTTGATCTCTTCGTTGAGCCCTTTAAGCATCACCTCCGCAGATAGCCTCTACTTACTTCCGCTAGCGACCAAACGCTAAATCAATGATGCCCTTAATCAGTACAATGGCTCCACAAATAGCCTACTCAAAGACCTGCCCCTCAATTCAGATTTACTTGTGTGGCGTGAACCCGGGAAGTGGACTAGCCCTTTTACGCTTGTAGGAATGGAAAATGAGGAGTGCATTATTAAACTCCCAAGAGGACCCACAAAATTCCACTCCACAGCAGTAAAACCCTACCTTACAGACCCAGACTTCCAGATGCTACTAGCTACCCAGGAACCTGAAAACCATGAGAAACCTGAGGACCATGAAAAACCTGAAGACTATGAGGAATTTCAGCCACCTGCACCACCTAAAGTCATTTAGCCAAGGCGTGGCCTAGACAGGCCATCAAAGACTCAAAATCAAAGGCAACTACAGGAACAACCCCATAGCCAGCCTCTAGTAAGCCAGCGAATTATACTTGCTATAGCTGCAATATGCCTAGAGTTAAATGTCTACCTAAGAGACATTACTCAGGCATATACCCAGTCAACCACAAAGCTGAACCAGGATTTTTTATGTATGCCCACCACAAGGAGTCCCCTAGTGGAGTGGTATCTACCTCAAAGTCATAAAACCACTCTACGGCGTACCTGAAGCTGGAAACCACTGGTTTAGCACCTACCACAATCACTACCTTGAGAAGCTATGTATGGCTCAATCCACATACAACCCCTGCCTACTCTCTATTAGCACGCTAGACCAATTTGGAATTGTCAGCCTTTAGACTGACGACACTCTAATACTAGCAAACCCAGGGTTTGCTACAGCTGAAGAGAAGGAATTAAAGAAGGCTGAATTTATTTCGAAACCCAGGGAGCAACTTACTAGCGAGCACCCACTTAAGTTCAATGGCGGCAAAGTCACCCTCCAACCAAACAGCTCAATACTCTTGACCTAGGAAGGCTATACCAAGAACTTGAAGCCAGTGAGCACTTCACCAATGGACCTAGTAAGCTCCCGGGGCAACGTTTGCCAGAGTGCCTCAATCAGGGACCAGTACATAGCCCAACGAGCACGTGGGGCCTACCTGGCGACAGTCTCACAACCAGAGGCTGCTTTTGACCTCTCCTTCGCTGCCCAGAAGCTTGACCCTCAAAGCCAGGATATTACACTCCTCAATAAGCGAATCCAATGGCAAATTAACAACCCCACCAGAGGCCTCCAATTTATTAAGCTGGACAAGAATACCCTCAGACTAGTTATATTCACTGACTCCTCCTTCGCAAATAACAAGGACTTCACCTCCCAAATTAGCTATGTTCTTGTACTAGCAGATAAACCAGGGAACGCTAACATTTTGCACTAGTCCTCTGTTAAGTGCAAGAGGGTTATACAGAGCGTTTTGGCCTCTGAATTGTACGCAATGAGCGCTGGATTCGACATAGCTACATCTGTCAAGGCAACCCTGGAAGCTATCCTTGGTCTCAAAATACCCCTCATAGTTTGTACTGACTCAAAGTCACTTTATGAGTGCCTAGTCAAACTCGGGACTACTAAGGAGAAGCGTCTTATAATAGATGTAATGAGCCTACGACAAGCATATAAGCAGCGCGAGATTAGCGAAATTAAGTGGATTGATGACAATACTAACCCAGCGGACGCTATGACAAAATCCAAGGCTTGCCCTGCTCTGCGTAATCTGATTGATACAAACAAACTTGATATCAAGGTCACTAAATGGGTTGAACGTGGAATTGAATAGGCAATGAGAGATATGATTAGTTGGATGGAATAGGCGCTTTCTTTTCTTTACCCTTACTGTCTTACTGTCTTTACTGCTTTCTGGCTACTTTTAAAGTAGGCCCAGTGTCGTTACATATTCCTGGTGAATAGCACCTTCCACGACAGCTCAGTTGATCCACGTGCTTCAGCTCATGTGAGTGGCTTGCCACTCACATACTTAAGCTCACAGGATCCGACCCCTCTTTACCTTTACTCTTCATGCAATAAAGATATAGGAATACAACCACTTATTGCATCACACTTTATGACTACCAAGTCATACCAACACTATGAAAAAGATACATTTATCAAGGTTCTTCAAGATCTTCTGGTGTAACAGAATGAGAAACATAGCTATTAAATATGAGGTATTTAGTATATATCTTTAACCTTTATATTTCTTCGGCATAATACATTTAAAGGAATACTTTTGAGAGTTTAGTTTTAATCTTTAAATCATCTTTTACTTAGAATTATTTGAAAATTCTGAAACAACTAAATTAAGCAACGAATTTATATTCATCAATAATTATAAGCGTCTAAACGATGGCCTAACGTTCGATAGGAGGTATAGAGTTTAGCTTTGATAATGGGAAGAAAACAGCTAATATATGTCTAAACGCTTAATAAGACATATGGCATTTGAGAAGGAGCCCAAATGGTTTACTTGAAATATCTAGAGCATTTTTAGAACGAGAAATTAGATCAACCTGGCTTGCTAGAGATATGTCCTTTCCATTACTTAACCAAGTAGAAGGTTGAAATTAGTGTAACTTATTCCAATTACTTGGTCCATTTAGAAGTTTAACCTGGAGGCTGAGTTCAGAAGAACTTTGAGAAATTTTATTTGCTGTCAATTTGTCAAACTCTTTTCTTCTTATTGTCATGCTTCCCACCTATTTCACTCAGGAAACACCTTACTCTCCTGCTTAGCTGTAGGAGTACTGGACTTTAACTTTTATCACTGTAGAGATTTATAAAATAATGTTGAGTTGGGAAGGTCCTGAGTACTGTAGGTCATGGAGAATTGATTGTCCTATAAAGGTAGACTAGCTAGATCTATATATAAGGAGTGTATGCTGACAAAAGAGAGTATTACGCTATAGTAGCGCTTTGAACATGTAACACAAAACAAGTGATACAAAACAAGTGATCATATCAGTGATCATACAGCTGATCAAGATAGCAGATAAAACAGTCGATGAAGTGGTAAATCAAACAGTAGATCATTATAGAAATAAATAATGAGAAAAGTCAGGTGATGTTATGAATCCAGCACAATAAATAATTTCAGGCGAATGAAATGAGATAGGATTTCCATCACTAAGGCGAACTCGGGTAACACAGCTTCCATTTCCCTATGCATTGAGGCAATTGTTTTGCAAGGTAATTGAGCCCAGTTATCTGAAGCCATTGGCGCGGAATTCGATTCTTATTTTGTCCCCCTTTTCTTCGGGGTTGCTGCTGCCTTTAACTACAATCTCCATGGTTCTCTCACTTCATTTTTCAGCTCAATTAGTGAAGTATCAATAAGTGGGGTGAGTTAGAAGTGTTTCAGTCTCACGCTGTGGACTTGCATAAGTGGGAGTCGCTTATTCAAAAGCGGGGTAGCAATCCATCAACCAAACCATTCGAGCTTCTTTAAACCACAAGAGCGATTTACGTACCACTTGAAAATCACACAATATTCCACAAGTTTTATGCTAGCTTGGCATTCATTGAGTTCCTTCCATTAAGCGAATAATTTCATCTCAGCCACCGTTCTTATCTACTCTCACACTTCATACCGACCCCAAATATGACTGAGTCTGGATCCAAGTCTATCGAGCTCAACAATGGCATCTCCGTAAGTAAATTGTAGTCTAACTTTAATAATCCTCGCTCGCTTGTTGGCTTGTTTACTTTTTGAACCTTTCTTACCTTCTCACCGCCTGATAATCTTGAACCCTTTTGAAAAGGCAAAAACTGATCCATCCTTCTTCTTCTAGATCCCATCCCTTGGATTCGGCACCTTCGCCGATGAGATTGTACCGGGACAAATGTACACAGCGATCATCGCAGCCTTAGACGCAGGATATCGACACCTCGACAGCGCCTGGTAGTTCGTACACCCCTTTCCATTTCCCCTTTCTCCTTACACACCCATTGCCCTCCATTTCAAGATTTAATAGACCTTTTAAACAGTTACAAAACCGAGTCCGAAGTAGGTCGAGCACTCAGAGACTGGTTGGCTGCAAACCCCAAAAATAAAAGAGAAGACATCTTCATCACGACAAAAGTATGGGTTCATCTTATGGAACCCGAGGATGTGAGATGGACCTTAGAAACTTCTTTGAAGAATATGGGAATTGATTATGTGGATTCGTTTTTGTTGCACTGGCCGTTTGCTGTTGAGAAAACCGGGGATCGAAATGTGAAGTTGGATAAGGATGGGAAGGTAAGTGGAGACCGCATGCCCCTTCAAATTAAGTCCAACGAGCAATAGAAAAGAAGGGAGAGAATCAAGTTAATAAGGAAGTAGTACATAATGTACCACTCGCTCACTTCCAACCTCCTCCCCACCTGGCGCGCAATGGAAGCCCTCCAGACCTCAGGAAAAGCAAAATCCATCGGAGTATCCAACTTCACCATCCCGCATCTAACCAATCTCCTGTCATACGCATCCATCAAACCAGCAATAAACCAAATAGAAATCCACCCCTACTTCCCCAATACAGCCGTGGTAGAATACTGCTTCGCTAACCAAATAATGCCAGTAGCGTACTCCCCACTCGGATCTCGTAAGCAACCCTTTCCTTCATCCCCCTTTTCAAACATCTATTTTGAGGACAAATTCTATCATTACTCACAGCCTCCCATAACGAGAAACCCATGCTAACAAGCACCAGAAAACACAAAAACGGAACGGTCCGTCCTCAAGGATCCCGTCTTACAATCCCTAGCCTCAGAAAAAAACTGTTCGGTAGCACAACTCTGTATATCATGGGGGTTACAACGGGGTTATGTCGTCATCCCCAAGAGTGGGAATGTGGAGAGTGTAAGGAGTAATTTTGAGATTATAGGGTTAAATGAAGGAGATATGGAGAGGGTGGGTGGTATTGCTAAAACTGTAGGGAATGGAGATGGGACGGGGAAGAGATTTGTGAACCCGGTGGGAGTCTTTGGGTTTGACATTTGGGCTTTTTGGGGGGAGAAATGAGGTGGAGGCGAAGGGAAAGGGGTAGGGCTGAGGTTGGGTGGGGGCGGGGATTGAAGCTTAGATTTAAGATTGAGAAGTTTTAGAAGGATGAGGTGAGATGGTGTGATGGTGTGATGGTATAGAATGCAAGAACTTAATAACCTATCGTGTAGTGAAAGTACAATGACCGTTTTTGTGGTCTCTTTTGGTGGCACGAAAGCTATATATCGTTCTTGAAACTTCGAGAATAACGTGTCACTTAATGTTGCTATTCCGCTCTGGTGGATTCAAAATGGTTGAATGTGCTTGGAATGCAAATCGGAAACACCAACAAACGATAAACACATCAAAACAATACTCCTTAGATTTTTATGTGTCCTAACCCTATTGTTACAAAGGAAGTATCAGGAAACGCCCAACTAGCTCTGCCCAGACAAAAACAATTTGAGTTGCGCCATCTTCTCGTACAGATTATCTTCCCAGTAGCCAATCATAAAAATACACTGAAACAATTACCGTCGTTTCCAAGAAGAAAGGAAGCAAAACATACGCTAAAGTCAAATAAAGGACTCTGGGAGATGCCAAGTATCTATTCTAGCCCTGCCTATCCAATAACCCCCGTGAACCCCAAAAAGAAGTTATTAAATATAATAAAACAAGTAGAAGAAAAGGAGAAGAAGAAACAGAAGAAGAGAGTAAAAGGATCACTTGATCTTTGCCCAAGAAGAAAACCTAGAGCTTAAGTCATCAATATCCGAGCTGCCTTTTGAAGTAGAAACAGAACGTCGTGCAGATGAGCGCGAAGAATTAGAGCGCGACACTCCAGGTACACCAAGTTGGTTCGATCCGTACGTGGAAGCAGACCTCTTTTTATACGTATTGGGCAACTCGGAAACCTCTGTTGCTAGGCTTTTAATACACTCCCATGTAGAGGCCGGTGGTGACTCTTCTCTCTTATAAGAGCGTGGTCGACGTCTGGGACTGGGAGATCTTGTTCGTATCTTTGGGGTTGGAGAATGTTCTCGTCGTCGAGGAGCCGGAGCAGGGGAATGTGGTCGTTGCTTGGGACTTGGTGATCTGCTCGAAGTGGATGAGGATAAACCCTGGTTGCTATGAGGTCCGCTGTGAACGGAGCGAGGACGGTCTGAATCGTGAATACTGCGAGTTCCGGGGTATGGCTGCATGAAATCGAAGTCTGAATTTATGCTTGGGTTGTAGAACTGATCTTGTGGAGGTCCAACTTGGGAGATTGGATCCATATGTAATGAATATGTATCAGATGTCGGTATATTCAAGAAACATTGGTCGGTAGTCCAATTGGGATCAAGAAACCCATCGTCCAGAGGCAAATGTTCCGCAAAGTAGGCATCCTGATTTGAGATTGTGACAGGCATAGTTGAAGAAGGGTAATGAGCGTAGGTTGTGTCGAGATGATTGAAATTAGGTGAAAACTCTTGAGTAATGAGTTCACTGGAAGGGTATGGTGTGAGTCTGGCATTAGGGTTTTCTGAACTGGCGCGGAGGTGACTGTTCCCGTATCCCGGAAACAAAGTTGGTGACTGAAAACTGATTGATGAGTGTCCCATTGTGCTGCTTGATTCAGGCCTTTCATTTGCTGCAGAGCTGTTCATATCGGTGCTCGGGGGTCTATTGCTTTGGGATCTCCCCGCCCGCGAGTCTCGCTTCACAGCTTGTCCATTGTTGGGACATTTTTCTGGGTCACACTGTCGAAGTTAGTAACCATTGATAGCGATAGGTTATGTCTAGCAGCCCGGGGGTGCTTGCGAAATCCTTTGGGATTATTTAAGCGAGACACCCTGATACTACTTGCACTACTTGCAAAATCCAATGGGAAAATACGACAAGACATACCTTAACTCTTCGTCTCCTATGCTCTTCACAAGCATGCCCTCGATTTGCTCTCACCTGTTCTCGCTCCTCTTTTTCATAGCGGCGTTTCTTCTGCTTCTCCTTGAAGCCTTGCACCTCGGGATTCCATGCTAAGATCTTCAAATCAGCTTCATCTTCGGATGAATCAGCTCTCCTGCGGCGATGAGAGTCTGCTGATTTCGAAGTTCGTGAGCTACTAGAAGGGGGTACTCCTAGGGATGGGCCGTGAGAAGGTCTGGCTGGTCTCTCATCAGCATCAGCATAAGCTGGGTAAGGTGGAGCATCGTTTCTGTGGCTTGATTTCCGGTCCGACTTTTCGACGTGGGTTGACACCGCTCTTCGTGATGGATGTTTGGCCGAAGATGCGGAATCTGGTTGTTCGTCTGAATTGGAGACCGACACCCGGGGTGGTAATGGCGGAGGTTGGGTCAACCTTGGCGCTGAGCTTCGACTTGTCCGATGCTTTGATACTTCTTCGCTCTGAGGAATGGGTAGGCGTCCATTGGTTGATCTTCCCCGAGAGTCGCTCTTGGAAGAGTCTCTCGATTTTCTTTCTTCGCGCAAATGTTTTCTGACGGCGGCCCGCATCATCGCATCCAGGCTCCCCTCGCCTGGGAAATGATAGCTCAGTGCAATTGCAAGTTCTTTGGACCCGACCGGAGGGTCGAATTGTAAGGTATGGTCGCTTCCAGAATAAACGGTGTAAACTGGGTCGCAAACCGAGCTTTCGCGCGAATAGGACCTCGAAGGACTACGGTGACTAGATGAACGAGGCATGTTTATTTGTGGTTGAAGAACCAGTGGAATCCGGGAAGCCGGAGTGAAAGGAGTGAGATAGCAACAAATAATTGCAAACGAAAGACAAATTTTTTAAACGAAAGACTGCAAACAAAACAAAACCTGTGGTCAACTCAAGCTCTCTTCTAAATGCTGAGAAGTCACCAGTTTTATATATCAAAACGGCTTTCTTCCCACTCGGGGGCTATTTGGGGTCCTCTTGGGGGCTCATGGGGTCGGAAAACGGTTCTTAAATTTGGTGACCCGAGCTGAGGCAACGCCAGCAACACTAATCCAGATGCGTGAGGGAGGTCCAGCCAACCACGACTTCGAGATGGACCGTCGTTCACGCACGTCTGAGCCTTATGCCGTGTAACCATGCAGCCCTTTGAGAATGAATCCATTTATCATCCTATGAGCGTCGAGACCCGCGTTAACTAAATTGTAGAGTTGCAGAGAACCCTGTACAGCCTCAGAATCCGGGCGAGTGGTTGGCCACCTGGGCCATTTCGAAAGGGGCTGTCTGCATCCTTCAATCCTCATATCTCCCCCGCGCCGTACTCCCACCTAAGCGTGGTAGCGGGTAAGGAAGACTTTGCACACTTGTTCACCATTTGTTAGGGGCGAAGCATCCGAGACAGCGCACGAGAGGTGGAGAATGCTTGTATTGGCGGTAATAACATGCAGTCAGGATGAGAAAGAGGCTCGTAAATACCGGAAAAGGCCATTTTTCTGGTCCGGGCTAAGATGCAATATAGTATCGGTAACCAATACAGCAAGTTGCGCAATTTACTGCATAGCATAGGGCTGTGTCCGAGGACTAGTAACAATATTTTCATTGCTACGCGCCATTATATACACCCACTTCTGGCCCCTCCCCTATCTTAAGAATCTGTTGTATGAAACGGTGCTACCAGCATGCCATAAAAAGGGCTGTATGCAAAAGAACAAGCATAAAACGCCATCCGGTCAACCTCGAAAGCTTCTTTCCAATTGGAAACCAGTATACAAGAAAACAGTAAATTAAACCAACACCGTAATAATGAACAATGCATGTCCAATCCTTTTATCGCCAAATGCAACCCCATCATCCACTTTTGCACATTAGAGAATCTAAAATCGTTGAGCTCCGCCACTACCATTACTGTTGTGGCCTGGCACTGGAGGCCCTGTTTCGCCATCAAAGAGATCCTCAAGATATGCACTTGGTGCTCTCTGCTCGCCTCCATATCCTTGTGTAAGATTCAGAGTGCTGCTACTCGCCATGTGCCCTCTGCTTCCCATCAATGAAGGACTCTCGGGCGGCGATGGACCAATACTTCTCGTTCTTCCGTAATTCGCTGAAGCAGGTCCCAGATTCGACATGGAAATATTCGGTCCGTGCTGTCCAATTGATATATGAGATTGGGAATTGCCGGGCGAGGCGGCTCCAGCTGCATAGTAACCAGCTGGGAGATAATTCGACCCTCGGTTTCCGGCTGTGTTAAGTCCTCCCGCTGCTGCGCCGGCCGTTGGGGAAAAGAACAATGAGCTGGAACTATTAGCACCGGGTGCAGTTGTTGGCCGAGTTCCTTTCTTTCCTCCTTTAGGTCCAAGTCCGGATAAGCTGATGGTAGAGTCTCGGTCGTGGTGGTCTTTATAGAATGGAGCTACAGGAGTACGGAATAATGCCTTGCTATCTGACATGTTTTGTTGCATGGCAGCACGTTTGACAGAGCGATGAAGAGACCATGCTACCAGGGCACGCCAGAGAAGAACACTCATAGCCATGAACCCAAGAATGGCACCAACCACGATGAACACGGTCCCTTCGGGGAGTTTCGACGTCTGCATATATGGTGCATTTTGTGTTGGTGGAACCGACGCGGCTACGATGGTATATTGCCCTTTCAGTGTCGGAAGTCCTGTGGGAAGTTCTCCTCCATCTGTTTCCGTTGCAGAGCCCGTAATGCTCGAAGCTGATATCGAAGCACCCGCTGTACCGCTTCCTGTAATGACACCCGTCGATTGTACTGCGCTCGAAGCGCTCGTCGCGGCCGCAGTTGTCGATGCTGCGGGAGTTGTTGATGCTGTGTTCGCTGCTGCACTCGATGCTGCTGCTGCTGTGGCCGATGAAAGGTTGGGCAGGTCTGTACCACTGCTTTGTGCCGCAGCGTTGATGGTGAACAAGGCGATTGAAGCCAGCGGTGCCCCCCGTAGAAGTCTCATCTTGCAAGTAAACGAAGATAAATGTCGCGATGGGCGGGTAGTAAAGTTCGTCCCAAGAAAAGGACTCGAAACGACGTCGGGTCTGTGGTTTGTGGTCGTACTGCCCCGTCAGGCGAGGGCGGAATCCTACGTAACTGGTGTTGCCCAGGCGATCGAGTGCGAGGATGCAGAATAGTCAAGGAATAACAAAATGAAGCGATTCAGAAGTGTTCCTGGGTGCTGATGGTGATGCTTAATCCATGCAATTGAACTGCCGTGCCTCAGTTCAAGCTGGGATGGCTGTGGTCCCGTTGTTTGTCCAACAGATCTCCTGTTTTCTGCACTCCAGGGAGGCTTTGATCGACCGGACTGAAGATTGCTTTTTACAAGGGGCAAGGAGAGAAATGTGAATGCAACCACAGGAGGTGAATGTCGTCGACGAAGAGTATTATTAGCGTAAGTTAAGAAATAGAACAAATGTCGTCTGCCCTTCTGCGATGTACTGGGCTTAGAGTTGTCAACGAGAGGTAAGTCCCTCCAAAAGGGAGCAAATTCAATGTTCCTGCTGTGCCCCCATTCCGGTTTAGCGTTTATTGAATACGACTCGGAGTTATTAATAGCCAAATTTCGCCGCCGCACCAACCAAGAACGTGACAGGACTTCAAGCGCGAAACATAAAGGCGGTAGCACTAATTTGGAGATCCGTGGGCAGAAAATGTACCGATAGAGAAATTCTTCCAAATCTAGAGCTTCATATCGCTATCGAAGAGGCCCACGCCCCGACGAATTCAAACACCATCCAAGTCATTGGCGCATACGTATCACTTGGAGCTGCATCAGGAACTCAATCGCAATCATGGGTACCGCGAAAAAAACACGCAAGTTTGGCGCTGTAAATCTTCCAATCTCCCCGCCTCAATCGCAGATAGCTAACCCCTCTTACAGGTCAAGCGCATGATCGGGCAAAACGACGCACGTCTAAAAAAGAACCAGGCAAAGGCAGAAGAGGAGAGTAAGAAGAAGGAGCAGAAGGGCAGTGAGGTTATACGTGAAGTGTATGTTGCCCTCCAAATGGAAGCTACCTAGGTCACCACTAACATTGCACAGTCCACAAGTGTCATCCGCCCTCTTCTTCCAATACAATACCGCACTCGTTCCGCCATACTCTATTCTCGTCGACACCAATTTCCTCTCCCATACGGTCCAGCGTAAACTTCCTCTCCTCGAAACTCTTATGGATACATTCTATGCAAAGTGTATCCCGATTATCACAAGTTGTGTAATGGCCGAACTCGAAAAGCTTGGTCCGAAATACCGAATAGCCCTTAGAATTGCGAGAGACGAGAGGTGGGAACGGTTACAATGCGATCACAAGGGAGTCTATGCAGATGATTGTATTGTGGATCGAGTTGTCAAGAGCAGGGTGTATGTGGTTGCGACGAACGATCGAGATTTGAAGAGAAGAGTAAGAAAAGTGCCGGGTGTGCCAATCGTCAGTGTGGCTAGGGGCAAATACGTGGTGGAGAGATTACCAGACGCTCCCGAAAAGTAGAGTTTGTTGGAATCTTAATGGAAAATGACTGGCATTCTGGGAGGAGTTTTTGGCTGGCGTTGGGAATCAAAAATCATATGGCATGGCGTTGAATGGCAATACCAAGAGAGTAATTCCTCTAAATTTGCTTGTAGGTCAATTGTCGATCTTTCTAAGGAACTTTGGTCTCGTATTTACAAATTATAAGAAGGCGTGTCTACTCTTCTTCAAAAAGATATACTACCGTATTGAAACTTAATAAATGGAAGGTGGTGAACCGAGCAAATTCAGGATTTTCAAAAGAGACCCTGTCATTGTTTTTCGTGCATCTAGGAAAATATACTGTACTCCAAATTTAAGATAAGTTAATGAAAAAGAAAAAAAAAGCTTACAAGAAAACTTCAACCAACAGATGTTTATTGATTCTAACTGTCCTATGCTAGTCTTTTAGCGTCATTCAGGCCTTCTAAAACAATGACTTTTAATTAGATGTTGTTTCCTTCCACTTTTGTGAGTAATGTGACAAATTCCTCAGTTACTCAAAATTAACTCAGAGTATAATTGAGTAAAGCAAAAGTAACCAGTCCCTTGAGTAACGAAGAGTAATTAATCGTTACTCTACTCTACTCTATCCAGCTACTACGCTGCTAATGTGCTGAAGAAAGGTTCTATTTATTCTCCCAGGGGGTTAGAGGATCGTGCACTGCTGATAATAAGAGCCGTGGTACGATGTCGGAGAGCAATGACCATAAATCTAGTGAGAGAAGAACCAGGAACTCAATTTTCTTAAATTGTCCCCAACGATGAGTGAAATTGTATGAGACTTGCTGGAAAAGCTTGTAACGAATAACTTGGTCGTACGTGAGCTTCCCAAATTTGTCAGACAACTGATGAATGTTACTTCTCTCAGGTCCATGCACCTATATCCGTGTCCGGGCTGCTATTGGTTACGGGACTTTGTTCAACACTATCTCACGATATCTTTGTTTTTTTGGTGGTGTAAAAAATCATGTCTAATTCTCACTATTCTCCCAGAAACCCAGACCATGCAACCCTAGCATACCAGGCCAAAAGAAAACCAACGAATACAATATCGTACTTTATACACGCATAGTAAAGAAGCTGCAAACGAGTCAATCATACATTCAAACTCCGATCCTGTTCCATTCCGATCAACCGAATCAATTCATTTACTGTGCCTTCTTCTGTGCCGCTGGTCCCATCTCCTTGTCAAAAGCTCCATATGAAACTTCCAGACTGGAGATGGCGCTGATGCCAACACCTAGAATGGAGAGAAGCAGAACTGAGACTAAGATTCCCATGAAAAGACCTATGGATTGAATTAGCGAGTAAACTTTCAAATGGGAAGCAAAATTGGTTACCAACCTGGAGTAAAGTATTGGTACTTCTCGAAAAGAGGTCTTCTGTCAGGTCCGTTATCAGACTTGCTTTCTCTCCTCAAGACGTTTCTCTTCAGATCCATATGAACTGGCTCTTGGAAATCCGCCTCGTAAACAAGATCATCGTGTGCCGCAGCAGTTGATGGAGTTGTGCCAAATACCACAGTATACTTCGTCCCCTTAGGTAGAACATTGAATACGGTGCTGAATAAATAGGCATCTGGATGGCTTGTTAGCACAGTAACAAACCCATCTTAATAACCTGGCATTGACTAGGAAGTCCAAATAACGTACCAAAATCAGCCAATTGTTCATTGCGATTTAACTCAAGTCCTGATGTAAAGGAGGAGGATTCGATTTCGACATAGACAGGGGAACCAGCTTTCTTCTGAGCTAATCCCTCTTTGACTGATGGAACAGAAGTTGCCTTGCATTGATCCTGTACATATCTGGCCAGTCCAAACACCTTCTCTGACTCTAATCCAACTACTTCCGAAACAGCGTATCTTCCCTGAACGCTTGGTGCAGCCAGTGCTTTCTTGAGGTGTGGTGTGTTTGATGAGAATTCAGAGGAACGAATCCCGCGTTGCACAACGAAGATGTAGATATGGTCGTTACATTGCGCAAGAATTTCCTTCGCAGATTCGAGGACGGAGGAAGAGGACTGGAGCTGTTGAGGTCGCTGGGTTTGAAGGGAGGATGGTAATCTGGAGCTCAAGGTTAGTTGACGCAACACAAATGCGATTGGAAGGTGGCCCTACTGAGAAGAGGAGAATAGAACAAATGGAGAAGTATCCTTGAAGGCATATGCAGAGACCGCACATGCTGCAACTGCAGCTATTGAGAAACGCATAGTCGCTATTCTTGTCGTGGGGTTGCTGGACTGACGTGGATACCTAGGTAGCTTCGATGAAGTGCTAGCCTAAGTTTAGTTGGTACACCGCCTTTGGCAGAATGAAGTACGCCCGCAAAAAGCTGCATCGATTTATTCAAGAGTCTTCGCGCAACAACAAAATCGCCAATCCACGAATTCCCTACCTCAATTCAATCCTTGCACAAGTCATTCACAATGGAAGCAGGCATTTTCAGGCCTCCGCGCCCCAAGAAATCCGTTCTCCCCGCCCTTCAGAGAGGATCTAAAAAGCGCAAGATCGAACACAAAATTGAAGAAATCTCATTCGATGATTCCTCGCGAGCAGACTACTTGACGGGTTTTCACAAACGAAAGGTTGCAAGGGCAAAGCTGGCGCAAGCACAGGCGGTCAAAATGGCTCGGGATGAAAAGATTCAGATGCGGAAACAGGTTGGTATTCAAACACTATGGAGATTGAAGCAAGTTTCTAATTGTGGTATTTCTAGTTACGGGAAGAGAGAAAACAAGAACTGGAAGAGCATGTGGAGGCTGTGAATAGGCTGCTGAAAGATGTCGAGCAACCTTCAGGAAAATGGAGCGACGATGAAGATGAACCCTGGAATGGGATCGACGAGCCGGTGGTTGAACCAGTAGACCATGAGGAGGAGTACGTGGATGAAGATCGATACACAGTTGTCACAGTCGAGGAAGTCGATGTTTCCAAGGAGGGTCTATCAAAAGTTGCGGATGGGAGTGAGGAGGATGAAGCGGAAGCACCGAAACTGGTTGAAATGGAAGATAAGGGAAAGAAGGTATGGCCAAAGAAACCTAGGAAGCAAAAGTTTAGGTATGAGACCAAGACGGAACGGAAGGCTTCGCGGGGTAAACAGAAAGCTGGTAATAAGGCAAAAGCAGATGCACGTAGGGGCAATGGTTGATAAATTACTGTCGTTCCATATCGAATTTGCCACCTAGCAACTAGTCTTCTTGATGCTAGCTCCTTGCTTCAGCAACATGAAGCAAGGATATGTGAGTTTGTTGAGAGAAATCAACAGGAAGCAAATAGCCCCTAGAACACAAAATACCACCGCCAGCGCTTACGAGGTATATCACTAACGTGCTCAAATACGACAAGCGCAGCTTCCCTGAAAAGCACTTCTAATTGTCCCCTGTATCCACTCGCACACCGTAGAAAGCCTAGATGTTGCCAATCTCGAGCTGGAAATCCGACAACTCCTTCTGGACATCGGCATATTTCTTTGACATCTCCTCAAACTTGGCCTCCCACTGGTCTCTGTCGGCTTCAAGGGCTTGCACCTTGCGTTCAAAGTGGCCTGCCTTGACATCGGTTTGGCGGAGCCTAGATAGAGGTTAGATGGCTCACAAATACTGAAAACAAATTGTCATAATACTCACTTATCGTTTGTTTCGCGGAGATTCTTGTCGGCCTCTTCGGCTTCGTCCTCAAGGAGTTGGAGTCTTCGTTGTAAGGCCTCGTTTTGTGACATATGGCCACCGCTGGCGTCGGCAGTCTCCTTAAGCTCCTTGTTCTTTCCTTCGGCGGTCTCCAACTCGGTCTCCAACTGGGTGTTCTTGTGTTGAAGAGAGGTGATTTCGTGCTCCTTTTGAAGGTTCTCCTGCTCAAGGGTCTTGATTTGCTTCTGGAGCTCCTCCACTTTGGCAGCCGACTCGTCCGCCTCGATGCGGAGAGAGTTCATTTTCTAGAAATATGCCCGTTAGTCTTTGCTACTTCGTGGAAGAGTGATACCATCATGGCTGGATCTGCTTGCTGAGATACAGGCAGATCCTGACACAAATGGCGGGGTTATGGAATCGTAGACTTACCTCCTTGATGCGATCCATCTTGAAGGTTGTTTCTGGTGGATGAGTTGGGGTGTATTGGTAGATGGTATGCGAAGTAAAGTTCTTCGTGGAGGCGTGATGACAGGTGGTTTGCTGAGTATGAAGTGGTGGGATGATAGAGGTTCGTTGAGAAATCCGACGGGAGAGTTGCAGGTGGGTTAAATCTGACGAAGGCAGCCGAGAGCCATTCACAAACCCCTGTCTTGCCAGGTTGCCGTCGCAACCAAATAGTGCAGATGTTTTGCTTCACCACGACTTCCTCGTCGAGTACAACGCCAACACGAGATTTTTAATGTAATATTTGCACCATTCGATTCATTCTTTTTGCGGACGATAGAGGATACCTGCGAAAATGTTGGCAGTTCGCGACCAAGAAAATCTGGTCCATGGCCACCAAACGGCAGCAGCTTCGAAGCCGCTGAACCAGAGCACTAGAACCCTTCAACCAAAGACGCCTGGAAATAAATACCCCAAGACGCCATTGAAAATCCCTCTGAACGACGAAAATGCGCCAGGTATGTTTGGAGGAAAGTCCGTCAAGGGAAAGGGCTTGGAGAACTTGATGGCAACAGGAAAGAAGGGCACGACTTTCGAGAAGAACTCTTTTGTGACACCTGCGCCTGGTAAGCAATGGTTCTGCAGAATCAATTATGTACAGCCTTTCTGATTAACTCATTATAGGCACTCGAACTCGAGCCCCGCTTGGCATGAAAACGACGAATGCGAAAGCCAAAGCCTTCCAAACCCCTTCTGGCCCAGCTCCAGAGAAGGAACTCGAAAAGACCCTGCAAAAGCAAACGAGCGCACGCCGACCAAAGAGAGCAATATATGCCGATACAGTCAAGCTTGAAGTACACGGAGACGAGAGCCCCTTGCAAGAACGAGACTTGGAAGTCGAATATGCCCCACCTCGACCAAAAGATATCCCTTACCAGTCCGAGGACTTTCCGGAAGGCTGTCTCAATTACGACTTTATTAAACCTGGAAACCTGATGAAGGGTGCATTGAGTAGTTACCGCCAACAAGTGGATGCACAAGGACGTACTAGATTGGAACGAGAGATGGAAGAAAGCTACGCAAAGTCTTCAAAAAAGGCTGATGAGCGACTTCTGAAGATGATGCAGGAAGAAGAGTGGACTGTAGGAGACGTACCAGAAACATTCCGCCATCTCCGCAAAAAGGAACCCGAACAGAGTAACAAGATAGGAGCTGGACAAATCAAGAAAGCTGCTCCTCGACCAAATAAAGCACCGGCAACGATTGCATCCCGACAAGCAGCCTCAGCTCTTTCTGTTATACCCAAACCCGCTTCTACGCAAGTCAAGGCTACGAAACCAGCTCCAAAGCCAAAGGGTGCAATCTCGTTTCTATCCCGCCCTAAACCTGCACCACTACCAACGCCGGCCCCATCAACCCTCCGCAACAGTGCGGCAGTAAACACTTCAAGAAGTACCATTGGTTACTCAAAAGGACGCTCTGCTTCTGGTGCACTCCAAAAGGCTCCCACCGTTCCAAATACGCTTGTGGCACCACAAAAGAGATCTGGCGGAGGGTTCACACGAAGCGTTAGCAACATGAGCCAAGCTTCTGATACCACAATCACTCCAGCCCGCTTTGCAAAGGAAGGGCAGGAGAATGAGGAGTGGAAAAAGAGATTAACTTTCCTGAGTGCATTCGATGTTGATGAAGAAGAGCTGGAACCAGGTTTGAGAGGAGTAATGCCAGATACCTTGCGAGCTCAGGATGAGGATGAAGAGGAGTTTGTTCTTACCCTACTGTAATGGTTGGATTTGTTGGTTTTCGGGCGGCCTTATGTGGTTTGGAGTTTGCGGGTCGTTGTCAATCGGGGTCTCGCTTGGGGTTTACAGGACGTCAGCTTGGACTACCCTTTTTTTGCGTCTGAGTTCTGTATACTACGTCTCTGTCTGGATTTGATTACGGTGTCATTGGGTCGATAATATCAATTCTGTGGAGAAAGGTCCACATAATAACAGCTTTTGAAGATTCGGCTTGCATATTGTGTGGTGGGCACAGAATGCTCCATCCCTAGGAATAGCTTGTTTACGGAGAATGATATTAATTTGTCCAAGTACTGTACATTGGTGATTGCTTCTAGTGTTTTGATTTTAATGATGCTCTTGGTAGTACATTCTGAAAGCCTTTTCTTTGGTGCTTTGTAAAGCATTGGCATAGAAAAATAGTGAGATTTCGCTTCTGTTTATGCAGAAAAATACACTCGGTGTCTAGGCATTTTCTACAATTCTCAGTGAAGACATTGAGGAATCACCCTACCGCCCAACTCATTTCCTCTTGCAGTTTCAACCCGCCTCGGCAACTAGCAGGATGATTCAAATGCCTCACAGTTGTGCCATCGCTCACTATACAATTGAACGGTATCTCATTTACCCAAAGGCTCCAAAACAACTAAATTTTCAAAACATAGTAACCTAGGACAGGTAAAAGAATGACTTTTGATTATTTTCAAAATTCTTGTAAGTCTTAGATTTTATAATAACTACTTTAATTGATTAAGTGTACGATAAACAATTCTTAAGGTCTTTCCGAAAGATGTGTAAGTAGATATCCCAGAGTAGAAGTAAGTAACAAAAAAGCTGAACCCAAATGCATTTCATTTACCCAAGGTTAAGCGAATATTTTCGCTCTAAGCTTGCTATGAAGGGCTAGCTATTAAATAACAACTGTGAAATGCTGTAGGTCGAAGTAGGTATTAGAATTTTTTGTATTATTGTTTATTATACTTTATGAAATTTTTATTAACGTGGCAGGCACTCGTCATATTTTCAGAAAATCATACAGAGTTTGAAATCAGGCCCATTTCATTTTTCCAAAGCGCGAAATATAAAGAGCCGACTACCACTTTCCCTGATCATGAAGCTTAAAGCTGGGCTGCCCCCTCTGGCCCTAGAAGCTTTGTAAACACTTTCCCTACAACCCCCATAAGACTTTTAAACTCCAAACTGATTCCTCTACGCAAAACCACAAAGACAAGGAAAGGAAAGATGAATGCCATAGGACTCGTAAGTTATAACTCGTCATCGCGACCGAAAAAAAAAGTAGCAAAAAAGAAAAGCCGTAAACCTAAACCATTCCATAAACTCTAGACAAAACAGAACAATGACTCTGCATTAAAAGTGTGTTGACTTCTCTTTGGCGTTGGGGAAGGGGATGAAAGGCTCGACTTTCGCTTCTTCTTTTTGTCCGATGCGCTGGAGTTTGGAGGCGTTGAGTTAGGAGGGGGTCTTTGAAGTCCTGATTTCTTTTGGCGAGCGGGTACTGGTGTGTATACTTCTTCATCGTCCTCAATATATGGTCTTCGATCCGGTCTCCATTCACCACCCTTGGAAGGACGAGAAGCGGCGTTATATGCGTATTTTTTGATTTTAGTGATCGAGGTGGATTCGTTTACGCGGATCGCTTCGTTGCTAGGTAATGCCTGGAGGGGTGACTTCGGGGCAGGTTTCGGTCGAAATGCGGCTTGGGCTTGTAATCGGTTCGCGAGTTCTTCTTCTCCGTCTGCTTCGTCCGAGGAGGAGAGGATGTCGTTTTCGTCTGCGCAGAGTGGGAATACTTGGCTGTTGTAGGCGTCCTTCTGTAGATAGACGTTTCCAACCTTTGGGACGTAATGAAAATGAAATCTGATGCCGGTGAGTTCCTCCATTTCAGCTCGGAAGGCTTTGCAGCTCGTGCATGGTAGACGGTCAAGTAGAAGCTCAGCTTCTGGTGGGTCAGGCATGCCCCGCTGGTTGATTTTGAATATGTTCGCTACTTGCTTCCGGATCGAGAGGTCGACTTCCCCAATAACCTTGAGCAGCCATCGACAAGCGAACCACAACATCAATTTTGGTTCTACGTGTGAGCAGAATGTATAGCCCTTTGGGAGACCGGATTTTGCTTCCCACCGACTAGATCTCATGGCGTGGTCGCGGTAGGTTCCTAGATGAAACACCTCTCGAGTCCATATCTCAGAGTCCAGAAGCTTATTCTGCTTCTCAACAACATTATCTACCCCAGATAAAGCACATATCAAAGGAGGATATTCCCCCTTCTCTCGGATAAAACCAAAGGTCTTATTTTTGATAGGGGTAGAAGCCTTAAAGATTTCCATGGGACATGTGAGTGTTAGGACGTTGCCAACTCCTCGATGTATAAAAAAGGAGTGTATAGGTAGAAGAGAACCGGGTCCACACATAGTTTTGTGCTTTAACTTCGGGGCTCTCCGGCCTCTAAGCGTTTGAGATATAGTACTGCACAATCCTTCAACTTGCCCGATTCTTTCATCGTCCTCTGCTAAACCACACGACAACAAGAACGAGTCAACCGATCCAGCAGCCTTAAGGCCAGCAAGGAAGTCGACCGCAGCAAAGCCTAGGTTATTGAACAGTTCAGCGGGCTGCGGCTTGGATATAACATGAAGCTCGGGTTGAGGCTGTGGTTGTGGTTGTGGTCGAGCGAGATCGTCCTCACTTTCGTTGTCGGACAATTCGATGATTCTCTCGACTAGCTGCTGCTTTTTCGGTCGTCCACCCTTCTTCTTAGGGGCCTTCTTCTTTGGTTGAGAATCGACAGGTTGCTCATCGAAGTTGGTATCGGTCTTTAAGAGGATGGCCATGCCGCGACCTCTGGCCCCCTTCTCCTTTGCTCCTGGTTTATGGCGCGTCATGGTGCCGTGCTATTGACCGAGGAATGGAGGGTGCGAACTGTTGACCAGGCTACTGATGAAGTCTCCTGCTATAGATAAGGTTAGTTAGGGCAATTAGATCGAACTTAGGGTAGAACTCACACCTGAGGGCGAAGTTGGAGAGAGCTTGGATCCCGGAAGCACGCTCTGAGAAGGAAGCTACAAGTGATGTGCTGAGATGTCGAACGAGGCAAGGCTATATGTCAAAGTTAGATAATACGATCGAGTGGATCATCTTACTCACCAAACTCCCTTGTACATTTAATGATGCTGAGGTGGATTGACCACCGTGGAAGTGAAGCTATAACTTGATGTTAGATATTAGATCGCAAGAGGAGATAATCACAGGATGTGGCTCACTACTAGAGCAATAAGTCTTGGATAGTGATGATCTCGATTGAAGGTGATGCACGAGACCCAAGATAGAAGCGCAAGTTGATCTTCTAGATCGAGCGATATCGAGTTCGAGAATGAAGGACGGAAAGGCAGGTCGTTCAAGGAATATTGTTTAATGAAGAACGACGGAAGATGAGGATAAAGTCAAGTGAAGAGAGGAATGTGGCGTGAAGAGGTGAGGTGAGGTGAGGTGAGGTGGATAAGTGAGAGGAAGACAGCCGTTGATTTATCTTGACATTGACCGCCTATTTAGAAGTGCTGGAGGTGACGAGAAAATTTCGGGAAAAAGAGGCGGTGTATCACCTCTAAAGAATCTAATTGCCAATAACTTCGTTTGAATGGAATTGTGTGGGAGCTGAGCTGAACTTGAGCGAGTCAAAGTGAAGGCATCTGTATGCAGGTATCCTTCACAGCGCCGACTTGGCTTAGGCGAGTTGCACGTGAATACCCCCTTTCGAAATAACTTGAGAAAATTCCAATTTTCTGGAAACGAAAACCCGGGGGAAAAAGCATTTAATTGCTATGGGTTATTTGGAAACATAATTGACACCTAGGAACTTCTATGACATAAAGTGGAGTCATGTGATATACCTGCTGAAATTATTTCACTATATGATGAGGCAAGGTTAAAGAAGAAATTTATGTAGCTTTTTCTTTATATCTTTAAATAAATTTATTTCGGTGAATAGCACCTTTAAACTCTAAGCTCGCAAAACAATCTCTCATATACCATCTCCACCACCCTATCATAGATCATAATTTAAATATTGTGAAACAAGAAATGTAAAAAGTAAACTTTAAACACTAAAAAAATATTGAAATAATGAAATTTCCGATTGTCTTATTACCCAAGAGCATACAAGAAATACCCCTGTCGCCCAGCCTCCTTATCAACCTTCCCTATCTAGAGAATGCCAGTTCCCAACTTCCTCTTCTAACATATTATACCGTCAACACATTGAAATCAACCAGGTACTATAGATGGAGCTCCGATAATGACATTGGTGCGGGGTTCAGCAGGATGCAGGGGTGGATAAACGTCATCTTCGGGAGCCATGTATGAGCTACTTCGACAACTTTCAAGTCCTTGAGCTTCAGCTGTTAATTGTGCGAAATAGTTCTTGATGAATTTAATGCTGGTTATGGTATCAAGGTCTGGGGGCAAGGAAGTATGAATCTAGATTACTACGAGCATCCAAGAACGAAAATCGGTACCCTCGTCGTTATCCCAGCTTCTTCCCCGCATACATCTGTACGTCGAAGGTGGGGAGAACGATGTTTAAATATACATACATCATCCGAAATTTTAAGATTCCCTCTTCTCAATTGATTTCTTATAGAACCAAAAATGTTTCTCCCAAAATCAACCGCACTCCTCTTCCTTCCCCTCGCGACCTCCCAAAATACCAGTATACCAACCCCCTTCCCCTCAGACATCTGTGCCCTAGATGCCTACCCAACATTCACAATCGCCTCGCCCGGCACCCCCTACACACCCCAGCTCCCCTCTACAGAATTGGCTTCTATCCTCAATGACATCTCCTCCGAGCGGATTGGTGCTATAATTGAGAAGCTAGCTTCCTTTGGAACAAGACACACGCAATCTGATCAAAGTTCACCCACAAGAGGAATAGGTGCTGCGAGGGACTGGTTACTAGCCGAGTATCAGGGCTTCGCTGCAGAAAGTGAGGGATGGATGACGGTGGAATTGCAAAGTTATATTCAAGCAGCGGGTGGGAGGTTGACTGCAGCGACGAATATAAGCAATATCGTTGCGACTCTGAGGGGGAGTTCAGAACCGGATAGGATTATTGTTGTCTCGTAAATCCCCTATCCCCATTCCCATCCCCATTTTTAGGTGGCTTTTTCTAGTATCACTTCTCATAATAATCCAGCGGCCATTACGACTCTCGCCGTTCCGATGTAATGGATTTCACGGGAAATGCTCCAGGGGCTGACGATGACGCCTCCGGAGTAGCGATCTCTATGGAATTAGCTAGGATCATGGCAAAGTATCGTCCGGCAGCTACGATTAAATTCGCTGCTGTCGCTGGTGAAGAGCAGGGCCTTTTAGGATCGGGTTATTTGGCTGGGACTTTGGCAAACGCGAGTGCTAATGTCCAAGGAATGTGGAGTAAGTGAAAGGTTCAAAAAAAGAACCGACCTCTTTGACTCCTCGAATTTGCCGAGAAGAAAAAGTGTACTCACAGTTCCGACACAGCTAACACCCAACCTAAAGCAAACGATATAGTAGGCTCTCCCATCGGAGACGACAACCGTAACAATAGCAACATAATCCGCATCTTCTCCCAAGGAATCCCCACCAACGAGTCCACTGCCCGAGCAGCCCGTCGTCTCACAATAGGAGGAGAGAACGACTCCCCTTCACGTTCCCTTGCACGCTTCACCCAGGAAGTAGGATCCAACACCCTAACCAACATGTCCGTAGAACACATCTACCGCACTGATCGTTATTTGCGAGGAGGAGATCACTCCCCCTTCCTCTCAGCCGGCTGTGAGTACCCAATTTCTCCAAAGTTGAGACATTTTTAGAAATTTCATACAGTACTAGTCCCAGGGTATACTGACTCCGAGACCCCACAGATGCAGCAGCACGTTTCACCGAACCACGAGAGAACTTTGCCCATCAACACCAAGACGTACGAGTAGAAAACGGAACTCAATACGGCGATCTGCCTGAGTTTTGCGATTACTACTACATTTCCCGGGTAGGGAAAGTGACAGGAGCCGGAGTGTGGAGTCTGGCCAATGGGCCGGACAACCCGAAACCAGCGAGTGTGACTATAGATACCACAGTCTTGACGAATGAAACTAAGTTGAATTGGCTCAAGGTACAGGGAGCGGTAGGGTATGAAATCGTCTGGAGACCAACAGATAGAGCGGTATGGACGCATTTCATTGAGGTTGGGGATGTGAGTACTGTAACGGTGGATATCTCGAAAGACAATGTTGTGTTTGGGGTAAGGAGCGTGGGAGCGAATGGGTATAAAAGTCCAGCTGTGTTTCCTTTCCCCGCATAGAGTGCGATCATGCTTAGGGGGATTTACAACCGCCAGACGTTGAAGCAGGTAGAGCAATCACCGAATAATTGAATGATGATAATCTCGCTTGCTTCTGCAGAGTGACTCAATTTGAACTTCATGGCCCCTTGGCCACTTATAATCTTGATGGAAACAACATTGTTCGCCTCATCTCCAATGCCCCGGAAGAACTGCCCTTTCGTTCAATGTGATCCCGCACTTGTGGATCAACAGCAAACTACCTACAACATCAACCCAATGTTGCCGGAAGATCTGGAGAAAAAGCAGAACGACAATGTAGAGACAATGAAATTCAACAAATGCGATCAAAAAAGCCCAAAAGGCTATTCAAAACCTCATTTCATTATCGGTCTACCTGTAGACCAGACCACCTCAAATCCCAAACACCAAACTCCCTATTCAAGCACACCCGGGTATTAAGTAATCTCACACCATCTAGTCTTTCCATCATCTATACAGCCAATTCCTCTTACACTGCTATCCCCATCCCTTCTACCTTAATGCTTCAAATTCTTGACCTTGATTCCACTCAGCACACCCACACTCTGCCAGACACTATTACTGACCCTAATGGGTAATTTCCTCCCCTTCAACCTCTGATCCACTAACCATAATCCAACGACAAATTCTTCCTTGCCAAGATATCCACTGCTCGTGCGATCAACGAGTTCATAGGCCTCCGCAAGCTCATCAACATGAAGCCGAGACCGCGACCAAATATCCCTAACCACAAGATTGCAAACCGAGTTCTCAGCCCCAAAAGTAGAAATGTAAAGACTCTTGTTGCTTGCCCACACTGCTTCGTACCGCTTCCTCTCTCGTTCGGTGATTTCATCACGCCATCGCTTTCGGTCGCCCTCATGGTGCTTGTTGGGATGCTTCTTCATAAGGTGGGCTTTCTTCGTACGTCGTTTTGCGCCTTCGTCAATCTCTTCGTCCGGCTTGGGAGGCTTCCTCATAGTGGTTCGTAAGCTTGGAGGTTTTATATCAACTTTTTGAGGGCTAGCTGATCTTGAGTTGTTGCTACTACTGTGGAATAAATGACTTCTTGCCCCTCGGCGTGCAGGAGGTGGAACAGGCGGGTGAAGACTCGAGGCAGGCGAGGCAGCTCTAGAAGATGCCAAACTGCTCGCGACAATAGCGTTAGCTAATGAGTCAACAGTCACTGATGATTTCGTCGATGCCCCGGACGTGGAGTTGAGGCGTCTTTGTTGTTGGGTTTGAAGTTCTGCTCGAAATGAAGGCTTATAATCTGATGCTGATACAAAAGAATCGTCAGAGGAAGCGTCTTCCACCTCCTCTTTCTGGGTTACTGGAATAGGCGTCGATAGGATTGATTTTGGCTTGGCTGGGGTTATTGGGGGCGGCCTTTGTACTTTGCTAGGCTCATCTGGTATGCTAGCAATAGGAGCTTGAACTCGTAGAGGTGCTTGTGGCTTTTTATCTGATTTCTGAGCCTTCGTATTTGGCGGTGGAGTACGCGCTCGGGGTCTCAACTCTGGTTTGGGTTTGGGACGAGGAGAAGGCGTACGTGCTCTCGTAGGTACACGAGCTCGCTGTCGACCCGGAGAGGAGTCACTATTTCGAGAAGTAACGACACTATCCTGGAAAGCAGCGGCAGGCCTCTTCGCCGGGGGTAAACTAATGGGCCTCGTTTTAGACTTCTCGAACATGCTTATTAAAGATGTGGTCGGTGGAATCGAGGAAAGATCCAGGTCGGAACTTTTCGAAGAACTGCTGCTTTTCAAGGGAGATGGAGGCCGCTGTGTACTTCCAACTTCCCGCGCAGAATTCATGGGAGGCCGATTGCCAGTGACATTTGGGGATTGCCCAGGACTGGCAGATGGAGACCTTGACGCCGCAAGATTCGCTGCAATGTATGATGCTGACCTTGCCCCTGCCTCTTCTACCCGGAGCAGTCCATTCCCACCATTCCCACCAGGTTCATTCTGTTGTATCCGCTGTATTGAAGGGTTTCGCTCGGAGTTTTTGGCGTATTGTCTATTGCTCGAACTTCCACCAGTTCCATCGAATCCCATATATCCCGGCCGCTTCTCGTTTGCTGGTTCGAAATTCGCGAGGCTCTTCGAGAGTGCCTGTCCTCCTCTTCCAGCTTTGGTTGCCGCAGCAAGCGCACCATTACTCCCGCTATAAGTATTAGACTTAGGCTTCGGTTTCACAGGTGGCTTGCCAAAGGCGAGAGCGGCTCCTCTGAGGGCCGCGCTTGATGTTGGTGTAGCGGCATCCTTGCTAGGCCGATTATTGGCACTCATCGGGCGGCCGCGATGGTGAAAGTTCGTGATACCGGCTTGATGGAAAGGCGTTCAGACATAGGGGGAAGATGACGATCATCTGTGTTGTTGTTGATTAGAAAATTTGCAATCCGAGCCTCCGGGAAGCTCCAAGCATGTTGGATGTAAGGTAAGCTCCCCGGTACCCTTCGCACCTATTTTGGGACAAGGTTGCGTCACATGATGACTTTGCTTGGTGACTGTCATTGGCAGGTGCTATCCAACTTACAGGTGACCCCGGATTTTGAGATGGTCGATGCTTTTTGAAACCTTTAATACAGACTGGATCGTAAAGATTTCTATGCTTGAAAATTAGGTCGGGTTCGAGGCGAGTACTAGCACGTGGCAGAGACAATAGTGGCTGCGGTGTTGGTGTGTAGCTTGTCCTCTTGCAGGACTAAAGTGCCTTCTCAGAGGGCGATGGAAATTCCGAACATATTATCTTAAATTTTGTAAATTTTTATCTTCACCCTCTTCTACAGTCTATATATAGTTCTGTGTCCCCCTTCGAACGATGGATGGCAAGTCTCGCCTACTATGAAATGCTTTAAAACGCGTAAGAAAAAGTTAGCTATCCCCCAAATGCAAAACTCTGTTAGCAACTCCAGCCCTATCTACTGCAATATAATTCCAGCCAAAAATGCATATGAATCCATCTAAACAGAACGATGTCGGCAACAAGATACGCCGCGCTTAAATCCCAAAATACGATGCGAAAGATAACAAAAGAAAGTCTTCATAAGAGAAGCACAGATAAAGAGAAAGTTTCAGCGAGGTGCGCATCCCACGCGCTACATATTCAATAGGGCACAAGACCCTTCGTGCATGTTGCAAACCCCCGCCTCGATGGTTTTGACAGCGTCAGATGACCTTCTTGAACGGGATTCTGCAAGGCAGTCCAACCCCTCGTACATGACCCACACACAGTAAAAGATGTTCGTAAATCTTTAGTACGGTAGCTGCCAATTGTGCAGTGAACGAGCCGGTGAGAACTTTGCGTCGTCCAGTGAACAGCCACTAACGTGACGTGTTTTTCTTTGCGAGATCGGTGGTAGACGAGTCGGTGTAGACGCGGTTATCAACCCGCACCTAATTGCTGGGTTCTCTTCGATTGGACGATGACAACCTCGAAAATATTGTCGTACCTGGATTCGTGGAACATCGGGCATGCGGCCAACCTCCCTGCCCTTGCTGCGGTTGCAGCCTTGATATTCCCACTGCCCTGGCTTTCCTTGCCTCGAGGAAAATATCCATCCTGCCATACTCTTTTTGCCGGGTGGCTATAGCGATCGTGAAAACTGGTCCCCTTACCCCCGTGAAATTAAGGTTTCAAAGTCGGATCCTGGGCCCGCGATAGGAAGCTGTTCCAGTTTATTCCCCCGCCCGTCGGTGGAACTCCAACCTTTGAGTGGTGTCAACTCCCGATTTTCCCTGCAAGAACGTTTCTAGAAGGTGGAAGGGATAGGCGTGCAGGCTGCCGCACACGAGGTTGCCCGATGCGAGCGTCATAATTACGAATGAAAACTGTCCATCGGGATAGAAAGCTGGATCCCCTCGGCTGGCCAGCCGCTGGGTTGGTAATAACATCATTGAGACTGGGCAATCCATCTCAACGGGACACCATCTTTCCCAATTTCGTACTTTTTAGTGGATTCCTTTTTTGGTGGGAGTGCCCATTTTGCTCTGCCTGGTTTTTGGTCGTCCAGTTTCCCTTTGCGTCGCATAGCCATTTCCATAACTGCAATTCGTATGAAGTCG